>NDXB01022569.1:122264-208102 GCA_002631895.1 Agapornis roseicollis
GGGGGGGGGGGGGGGGGGGGGGGGGGGGGGGGATGCTCCGGTAAAGCAGGGAAGATGCTGTCTTTAGCATATGCTCTGCATATTTTACTGCCAGAGAAGATGTGGCGATGATTTAATATGCAAAGGTAGATCTGGCATTGATATGCATCCACACTGCATAACATGTGCATACATATTTCAAAGGTGGTACAAGAAAGTGCATCGCTGAAGGCAAGCATTTATCAAGCTTGCGGTCAGGCATTTGAGACCTTCACAGCCTTAGGAGATCCTGCAGGAGGAGAAACAATAAGATGGCTTGATTATTCTTAGTAGTGTTTTAAATATCAAATTGTCAGGGTGCTGGGGAGCAGAACTGCGAGCACTTGAGAGACATTGAGGGATGTGATGGAGGAGCAGCCGCGCTGATAAACAAAGGCTGCAGCAGGCAGCACGGGGAGATGGAGCGAGGAGCCCGAAAGAGGAAACTACTCACCTGCAGCCCGTGTTTTCCTCTCCTTAGCCTGTTCGTGCTCAAGGCACAGTCAATGAGACGAGCCCGAGAGCTCCTCACTTGGGGTGGAGTTGTTTGGGTTTTATTCTCGTGGGTTTTGTTCTGTTTTACTCTGGGAGCAGAGCTCAGCTGCACAGGAAGAGGGAGGTTTGACACACGCAGATGTGACAAGTGAAGGGGTAGGCTGCCCTGCGACCCACACCACTCGCTGGCGCTGCCCCTCTTCCTCCCTTCGTTGCTTGTATGTGCTCACTTTCCGGGGGCAAGCAGGCAATGGGGACTGCACCCACCTAGGGCAGAGACCCGTCAAATGGCTGCACCAACTCAAACCAGGCAAGCACCTTCCTGCTGAAAGCTCAAACCAAGCAGCACCCTGTTAGGTTGTTAGGAGCACATTGAACGACACCCTGCAGTGTGCCTTGGGTGCTGCTGCTGTCTCCCCTGCGTGGCACAGGTCCCAGGGCCCAGCGGGTGCAGGCAGGGGAGCCCTCGGGGCAGCGGGAGCACTGCAGTGGGGCACATTGCAGGATGCTGTGCAGATGAAAGCGCAGGCAGTTTGTGTTTGTTTTGCTTAGTGACAGCTCTAGATTTTAATGTTTGATCACAGCAGGCAGGGAGGTCCTGCAGGGATTTCAAAAGATAACTCCGTGCCCATGCACCGACATGCATTTTCTTCACAATAAATGAGTACATCTTGCCTACCTCGCCGGGAAAAATGAGGTTGGGCTTAATGCAAATCTGGCTCTGTGCAAGTATGAGACACATATTGGTGCTGATAGGGATCTCTCTTGTTCTACTGCATCTCTAAAGCCTCTGTCCACCCCTTGCTGCACAAGCACTCACGTTCCTCTCCTAGCCCAGGTGTGCCATAGGACACGGTGACCCTCGGCCACTGCCACACCAGGGCCCCTGCAAGCTGCTCTGCCAGCGCGGCACGGTCCTGCCCTGCAGCGCTGCCTGCTCATCCTGTTCTGGGAGCTCGCACGCTATTCCAGCAGGATACCAACCCTCCTGCTCTGCCGGCTTGTGGAGCCAGCGCAGGTTTGCACTTGTCATTCCTGATGCCCTCAGGCCCTTTGGGAGTAGGTGTGGTAGGAGATGAAGTTGTTGAGCTGTTTGTTGAGTACCTCTGAGGGTTTGGAGCAACGAGGAGGTGGCTCGGTGTGCCTGTCACAGCTCGCTGTGTGCCTGGCTGTGCGGAGCAGCCCAGACCCCACGGGGATGGGCTCATCTGCTGAAGCAAAACTGGCTTGGTTGTTTCTTGGAGCGTGGTTTGCAGTTTGGCTTTCCCGAGTTGCAGGGTCCTGGTCCTGCCTCCTCTCAGCATCTTCAGATGATAGAAGTGGGATGGAGCAGGATTTGGTGTTGAGTGCTGGGGACAGTGGGTGCCATGGCTGCAGCACCAGGTGGCCCCTGGGGAGGAGAGCGCAGGCAGCAGTGAGGTGTGAAGAATAGAGAGGGCTCTTCTGGTGCCGATGACAGCGGGCAGCACTCCCACTGCACTGGAAGCTGCTGTAACTCCATCACTCTTTAATTATCTGGAATTATAGTGCTGCTCTCACCCTTTTTATGTTACAGTGGAAGAAATCAGGACATACATTAATTATCTAATCCGTATGTAAAGTGTCACATATAATTTTCTGAGAGCAAAAGGTTCTAGCTTTAAGACCTGCATCGTCTCTTAATAACCATGTGTGAGGAAAGAAAATAATATCCAGATATATGATTATTACAGTGGTCGTTGGCCACTGTTGCTCCCTTTCTTGCTTTTGGGGCAGTGTCTCTGTTAGAGATCCTTACAGGGGGACCTTTAAATATTCCCAGGCCAGAGGCTGTGACCTAGCCGGGTTGCAGGGAATTGAAAGGGCAAAGCCCTTGCTTCTTGTTGTTGCAGAAGTACAGTTTGAATCAGAAACACCTTTGGGTCTCTTAGGTGGTTTGTTGGGTGCTTTTCTTTTTTCCTTTGGCTGCTTTTGGAAGAGAGGGGAAGACCCCACAGCTTCCCTTTGACTAAGACACATTGCAGCTGAAGTAGTCAATTAAGAAAATCAGTATTGCATTTATTAGCCTCCATCTATGATGCATGGTGTTATGCTAATATGCATGAATTAATTACTGTTATTAATTCAATTGAATTAATTTGATATTACTGATGTGTGCAGTGAAGGTTTGTTGCGAGCCGCTTTTAGCAGGCGGCGCAGACGCAGGCTGGAGGGCTGCAAGTGAGAAGGGGGAGGACACAGCCCCAGCACATCTGTTCACACCACCTGATGCAGTGAGGAGCTGGGAGCCCTGTTTGTCTCTCTCCCACCTTCTTGCCCTCCCTCTGTGGCCTGACCGTGACTTCATCCTCTTCCACAGTTAGCTGTTCAAACCAGGAAACTGCTCCCTTTGCCTGCCTTTGGGCACCTTTGGGTTTCGCTGCCAATTCTTGCCACCAGCTCTGTACAGGAAAGCAGCAAATGTCCTCGGCTCCTCTGGAAGGTCTGTGGGGAGCGAGGGAGAGAGTCTGGTCACAAATACCAGCACAAGAACCCAGCTTCACAGTGTCACGCAGGAAAACATCACAGGGCACCTGCGCGCATTCCGAGTGGTGCAACAGATAGTTGGTAAAGCGGTGCCAGGCTGTGCAGTGCTTGCAGGAATCATGAGGGGGGAAACTGAGCTCAGTGTGAGGCAGCTGCAGTTTGCAGGCTGCTCGTGAGCAGAAGTGAAACTCCTTTGGTGAATTATTTTAGAGGCTGGCTCTCAGATTGTGGCACAGAAGCTGTGTTGCTGAAGAAAAGGGCCCTCAGCAGATGATCAGCAAATATAGCCCCAGATGTTCTTTCAGTTGCAGAGCCCAGATGGTGCCAGCAGCCCCCAAGTGATGGGGGATGCCCCCTGAGGTCAGGGACCTGTGGCCAGCATAGGTGATGGGCTAGAGCTGTGCACAAAGCCTCCCCTCATGCCCACTCTCTGAAGTGATGCCGTAAGCCAGAAGATGAAGTAATGAAAGGTGATGTAAAAAGCCCCAGTGCCAGCCCTGCACACACAGTGCCCAGCGTGGAGCCCTTGGGGGGAGGCAGAGCCCCTGCATCCTTGAGCTGCTGGGGCTGTGTCATGTTTCTAAACTGACTGTAATTGGTATTCCACAAGACAAAGTACAGGACCCACAGAGACCATCACTCCACCAGATCATTCAATCATGTTGAAGACCGAACTTGCAATTGCTCTTAATGGAAATGCAGAGCCCAGGAGTTTTTCTATTAGGAAGGGAGAACCTGTAGTTTTCGGTGACCTCTTTTGGGTAGCAGAGTAGCAGCTAATTGCAGCTCATAGAGTTGACAGATGTCCCTGCTTCATGCCTCAAATCGGTCACATCTTTTGATAAATACGAGACCTTCTGCTGTTATATATGAGCCCATCCTTCAACCATCCCCCTAATTTCATTTCAGTTTTCCAACAGTTTGGTGGTATTTTACTGAAATTTCCCCCATTTCCCTATGTGGAAGTGTTTTGACTCCATTACTTACTGTATCTTGTTCTGCATTTCATGTGAAATGAGCCATCAGTCACTGCAGTCTTTATTAGGCCCTTTGCCCATGGCTCAGGAAGAGCAGCTTCATGCTGGGGATGACTCCCTAAAGAAGAGAGTGCTACCTCTTGCTTCTCTCTGCCCTTCCTGGTGCCGAGGGGTCACCATGGGCAAGGGCAGCCTTTTCCTCCACTCCCAGTCATGTCTGGTCCTGGTCCTGCTCCTGCCCATGAAGCATCCTCCACTTGGGGTTTGGTGACTGCTGGTCTCCCTTCCTGGCTCATGCATGTCACCAGGCCCCCTCCCTGTCCCACAGTGGATTTGGTCCAGCTGTGGAGGGATGTAACATGGCTCATTTTCCTCCTCCCCCTGTAGAGAAGCCAACTTGGGGAAGGGAAATATCTCCAGTGCTGCTTGGTCACAGTCGATGGAGAACTTTCTGCCAGTGCTGTGGTCTCTGAGCAATCCCTAGGTCACTGGTTCTTTACCCATCCTACCTGAGGTGGGTGCTTGCCCTGTCCACCACACACAGCTTTTCCCTGCCCCTGGCAGAGGGGCAGAGCTCTGTCCTCCGGAGCCTTGTCCTCCAGAGCTGCTCCGCAGCCCTCTGAAGACTGACCTGCTCTTGTCCAATCTGCTCTTCAGAACCTTCAAAGCTGCATGTCCCACAGCTCCCCACACAGCTGGTTCAGGGACTTACCCAGAGCCACCAGACAGAAAGGGGTTTCCTTTATATCTGCTTGTCTGCGCCTTTGAAGATGCATTAATTATACATTTATTAAATATATTTATTATTCATACAGAGATATTAAAGTATTTTATGTTTATTAATTATACAGTTAGTATATACAGGTGAAACTGTACCAAGTGTATAGATACGTTTGATATATAGGTGAAAACATGTACTGTATATATGTATTTATGCTTTTAAGTCCTTCCTGCAAATTAAGCTGGTGGCTTTGTAATGCACCTAAGGACACGGTAAACAATTGCCCAGTAGCTTCATTACAGCAGCCTGAATTATGTCATCCCTCTCAGCAGATCTAAACCTGGCTCATGCTATCCCCTCTCAGCAGACCTGAACCTGGCTCATGCTATCCCCTCTCAGCAGACCTGAACCTGGCTCATGCTATCCCCTCTCAGCAGACCTGAACCTGGCTCATGCTGTCCCCTCTCAGCAGACCTGAACCTGGCTCGTTCAGCCTTTCTTTGCAGGTGGGTCATGTTTACTTGCTCTTGCTTGTGTATCTTAGGGAGGTCCCTGTTCATGTAGGACACTGGGTGTCCCCAGGCAACCACTGTCCATCAGTGCTTCTCACCTCATAGCTCCAGGAGGATGCTATCTCCTTTGCCACTCTATGACAAAACTGGTGTGAGAGGGACTCCAACCAGCCCCTCTTCCCAGCCCTGGTTATGGAGGATGCTCATGAGCAGCAAAGCAAACCTCAGTGGTTTCTGTGTGGGTCAGGAGCTGTGACTTGAACCCAGCACAGTGGTAACAGAGATGGTGCAAAAGAACAAGGTTTTTTCCTTTTTGTTTAGTTTGGGTTGGTTGGGTTTGCTTTATTTGGTTTGGGGGATTTTTAGACTCAGTGATGTAGCTGGATAAACAAGGGCTGAGGCACTTCAGCTGCTCCTCCACTCTAATATTTCACTCTAGGCAGCCAGTTTCTCTCTATTTAACTCCCTTTTTGAGAGCTTCAGGAACAGCGCTTACCCTCAAGGCTGACTCCCTACCCACATCCCTCCACAGCTACCACAGCCTCACCATGCACTGAGCTGGGGAGCTCAGCTCTGTGTACACCCAGCCCTCAGCAGCTCCCAGTGCATCCAGTGGGGAACTTTAGCTGTGCCTCATGCAAAATACTTGCAGAGCAGCTCAGCTCCCAAAAGCACATTGCAGAGAGCCATATAATGCACCCATGCCTCGATGTGTTCCTGCTCTTGCCCTCCTTGCAGAGCTGCAGACCAAGGTATAAATGAGGCCCCCAGTACCTCATGGTAATTAATAGTGGATTTCACTGGTTTTTCTTGGTTTTGTCCTTTGTTCTGCTGTGCAACACTTGTACTTGCACTCTCTTTCACCTGGATTTGCTCTGCCCTTTCTGGTGGATAGGAGGGATTTGAGTGTGCTAACTTAATTAGGATATGTATTGTTCAGGCAGTGTGATGGAGGTGGCTGCCTGTAGTAGCCTTTGGGTTAAGCAGCTCCCAGCAGCTTTTCGGCACCTCTTGTGATGGCGACACACCTTCCCATCAGTCCAGGACCACCCCGCTTTGAGGTGGTCTTGAGGAGTACTGCATGGTGGCCTTGAAGAAAAGGTGCTTTGAGAAAAATAAGAATATATGGACAAGGAGATGAGGGAGCTGCGTGCTTGAGGTGTGTGGGAAAACTCCGCATGTAGCATGGGATTTGGAGGAGGTACATCAAGAGCTGGCCGCCACATTCCTGTTGGCATTATCAGCCATCCGAACCCAATAAACGGGTTCTTAAATCTCAGCATATTGCCATTTTGTGCTTAGAGAAATGGAGATGCAATGACCTGCTGCAGCCCAGGTCCCTTCAGTTCACTCGATGCTCTGTGTACGCCGTGGTGAGGGCTGGGTGGTCCCAATGATGACAACAAAGATGAAGGTGCCAGTGTCTGGGCATGGATCTGGCAACTTGAGAGGTAATCGTCAGGTGATTATTTTGATGGTAGCGAACCAGCAAAGTGGTGGCTTTATCCACTGAAGGCTCTTTTGGAGCTACAGCAGCCCTGGGCAGTGCATGGGAAATGGGACACCATAGGAGTCCCCACTGCATGCAGTAGAGGTTAGTGGGAATTTTACAGCTGCGGTAGAGGCAGAAATGCCTCTTCTCTGGTAAACTGACCATGTGAGGGCATGGAATGGCACTGCAGTTTCTTGGTAAGGAGCACACTTCCAGCAGACAGCAAGCTCAGACCAACAAGATAGCTAGATCTCTGTGACTGTATTGACGGCTTCCCAGAGAAACCCTGCCAATCCAAAACCGAGCCGTCCCTTTGAGTCAGATGTGTCTTTAATGAAAAATATATATCCACAGACTGACTTTCAGCCTCCATTATTAATGTGACCTTTACTCAACTGCTTCCCTCTCCTTTTGATTCCTGTGAATAAACGTAATTAGGAAGGTGTGTGTTCCACACGCTGCTGCCGTGTTTCAGCAAGGGAGGCAAAGGAGATCATTCCCAATTAACTCCTTCAGTAATGCCAAGGCAGTGGCAAGCAGAGGCTGAGCCTAGTTTAAAAATGCCCTTGAGGAGGTGGAAAGGATCTTGTGATGGGTGGTACAAGGAGGCAAATGCTACTGCACATGGGCCTGGGATGCAGCAGAGCTCCGTGGTACTGGGATGCTGCAAAGAGAAGGAAAGCGTGACTAAGGTTAAAAGCTTTGGCCCAGAAATAGTTTGGTTTCAGCACTGCAAGAAGTTAACTGGCTCGTGTGTAAGGAGGAGGAATGTGATTTTTACATTAGGAGCACAGAGTTCTGAGTCGCTCAGTTCAAGTGTTGTCAGCCAGACTTGCCACTTGAAACAAAAGCATGCCAGGTCTTAAGAGCCTGAGCAGCCTGAAAATGAATGTCTCAAAAGCAGGATAGAGGGAGGTTTTGAAGCAGCCTGAGTCTGAACCCTGCTGGTAGTGAGTCTGGCTTTAGGTAAAAACAGTATTTCATAAAGAAGAAGAAGACAAAAAGCCTTCAAGGCAGCAACTTCCCCATGTTCGACTCATCCCAGGACAGTTTCCACAGCCCAGAGGAGCAGCTCTCTCTGGCATGTGTTGAAAGCTGCCAGGATTGTGCCCAGCAAGATGAAGTGCCAGCTCTTCCCACTGTTCTTCCCATGCCCTTAAAGCCATTTTTTCCCACCTGAATACTACAAGATTCCTCGCTGCACAGGGAAATGCTCACTTGCTCTTTTTAGCTCTGCTGAAGCTGCTTAAAACCTGCTTTCAAAGCTGCTTGGTCCATTCCTCCTTGCACAGTGCTCGGCTCTGTGGTGTCTTTGGTGGCTATAATTCAGTGTTTCTGCAGCACTTTCCATCTGAGGGTCTTGAAATAGATTTGGAATAAGGACTTGGTGGCGATCCCACCATGCTGCCGCTTCCACACAGCAAGCTGGGAGTCCCAGGTGTGCTTATAGCACTGGGCTAACAGAAGTGGTGGCTATTGCCAGCATCTGGGTTTGATAAAGGGCTTGCTAAAAACAAAGCAGGAGTTTCTGGTGCTTTGGAAAGTTCAGACAGCTCGCGAGGAATGGGTGTCTGTGTGCTGTCTGGACAAGAAGCACCCATGGCCCTATGTAGGTGGAAACTTGAACTTGAGCTAAGGACACTTTCCCTCCTCTTATTTGACTTTCAGCCTCTGTTCTAGGGACTAATTTGTCTGTAACCCTTCCCTCTCCTTCACAGCATCTTCTGCCAGGAAACTGCAGCTGAGTAAGAGGAATCAGGCCTTTGCTTTGAAGCTGCTTTGCTGGGGCTAAGTCACATCCAGAAGTTTTTTAGGTCCCTATGTGTAAACATACCCAAAATGTTTTGGAAAAGATTCCCAGAGTTTGGCAGGAGCTGGCTTTTATGGAAGAGCATTGGCTTTTCCTTGTCTAAGTTTGAAATCTTGGGAAAATCACTATTCAGGTGACTTGCCTCAGGTCCCTTGGCCAAACTTTTCACTGATGGGCACTTGGAATGTGTTGCCTTCCCATGGTTTGGCTGCTGGGCTCTGATTTGGGGGTGAAGCTGGCGGGACATGTCCCTTGAGCCTAATGCTAGAGTCCTAGAATGGTTTGGGTTGGAAGGGACCTTAAAGTTCCTCCAGCTCCAACCCCTGCCACAGGCAGGGACCCCTTCCACTGGAGCAGCTTGCTCCAAGCCCTTGTGTCCAACCTGGCCTTGAGCACTGCCAGGGATGGGGCAGCCACAGCTTCTCTGGGCCATCACCCTGTGCCAGCGCCTCAGCACCCTCACAGGAAACAGCTTCTGCCTCAGAGCTCAGCTCAGGCTCCCCTTGGGCAGGTTCAAGCCATTCCCCTTGTTCTACCTGGAAAAAAACCCCAAGTATCCTCATCCCAACCCGCTGATGAGCTCTTTGTTCCCTTTCTGTAAAAACAAGGGCTAAGGTATTAGTGCTGCCTGTTGCGGCATACAATAAATTCATTCATGTTTCTGAAGCACTAGGTAGCTCAGTTGTAATGCTGTGGGCAGGCCTGTGAAAATGAGTAATTCTGTCTTCAAAGCAGGGTTGATTTGTGGGAAGGTCCAAGTTTGCTTGTAATAATGAAGAGAAAACAAAATCCTGAAGAGCTGCTGGTTAAGCAAGCATCCTCCCTCTGTGCTGCAGCAGGGCTGGGGGTCCTGCTTGCCCATATCGGAATGCAGAAGCCCCAGAGCACCCAAAAATCTCATTTCTGAACGCTTGCATTCACACCCTTACACCTTTCTTATTGCTCGCGACACCTAGGAGCGGAAGCTGTGATTAAACCAGGTGGTTGGTGCTAGATTTGAACATCTGGGTGTGTTTGGGCTGCTTGGAGCTTGTTTGAAGGTCCTGCAATGGGAAATTGAACTTCGGAGATTGGTGGAAGTGAACTTGAACTGACAGCTGCTGGGAGCAAGGCTGAGATTGCAGCATGTCACCCATCGCTGGAGCTGAGGGGGGGAAAGAGAGCTGGGAAGAGGTTTGGTTACAATATGGTGCTTCCGCAGATTGTTGATAGATGCTTTGAACCCAGCAGAGAGGCTGCAAAGAGGAAAACAGGGTTGTGGAGGGAAATCATTGCATAAATGTATGACCATAAAGTATTTGCTCCACTTTAGTGTGTGTACATACATGGGTGTGTGTGTGGAGGGGCTCTGCATTGAAACCATCACACGGGCCACACAATTGAGTTGTATTTTCAAGTCTTTTGGTGTAACCCATTAGGGTATTTTTCTTGCCTTCTAGATCTAATCAGAGCCAGCAGCGCAGGTTGAAGCATTTCAAGTGGGGTTTTCTCCCCCCCTTATCTTACCCGGCTGCCCTTTTGCTGCTGTTATTGAGCACGGGCTCGTGTTGATTTGCATGCCATTTTGCTTTTGATCTCCATGGCAACCACTACCAAATGGCCTGAGAATAATAGAGGTGCTTTTTGGAGCTGTAAGCGGGCTCCGTGCACAGCGTTTGCACCGGGGTAAATAAATAAATAACAGGGAAAGGAGGATGGTTCATGTGGCAAGGAGCCTCCAGCAGGGCAGCTCAGCCTCCTCTCCCCGTCCCCCTTTAGTTGTTCCTTGTGACAGATGGTTTTGACAGGCACTTAAAAGGAGTAAATAGACAGGGAGAGGGATGTAGGGAATGTAGGGATGTTTGTGTTCATGGCAGCGCTGTGCAGCCCCTGAGCCCACCAGCCTCTATGGAGAGCAGCTCTGCAGCAGGGGGGCTCTGCTTCCTGCCTGGCTGCATCCCGGTGGGTGCTGCATGGATGCCTCTTTTGGCTGCAGGCAGCAGGTGAAGTGTGGGATTGCTTCGGTGCTCTCCTGTTCTTGGATGTTTCCTCCTCCTTTAACTCATTTTAACAAGGTGTAGAGTTTGTCAGCGAGATCCCTGGGCTGGGAAATGGGGCACTGAGCTCTGCAGCCTTGAGCAAAGCCCTTGTTTTCTCTCCAGCAGAACTGGGGGTGTTGGTGTGGGATGTCCTGTCCCACTCTCAGGCTCACCCATGTTTTAAGGATGCCAATCAGAATGCTGTCCCTGTCATGGCTCCTTTCCAACCCTGCCAGCATTCGGGGTCTCTTTGCATCATGGCACAGGATGATTTGTAGGATTTCTTAAGGTCATGAACCAGCAGCAGCAAACCCCAGTGTAGAAACTCTGTGAGGAGCAGGATATCAGAGCGCTGTTGGGCTTAGTGGCTGCTTCAGACCACTCCAAAGCATGACTTAAATTCAGGTTTGCAATTTCCTCCCTGCCTCCTCCTCAAGCCCTGATGCCTGCCTCAGCCTCTTCATCGAAACCAGAGCTGGGCTCCTTTCATGAGTGCAGGGCTGGCCACAGCAGCCAGTTTGTCAGAAGGAAGAGCGAGGGGAAACGTGATGGGCATAGGGAGGGGTAAGTGCAGCTGCAAGGATTGACACCACAAGGGTTGGAGGGGCTTTGCTCCAAACCTGCTCCAGCCTCCTTTCCTTGCTGCTTGTTTGAGCAGCAGAGCACAGTCTGCTGTTGGCCCAGGAGCTGCCCTAGAAGCTGTTTTCAGCCTGGTTGCAGGAAGGGTGCAGGATGCTGGATGCATCTGGAGGATGCAGGAGCCCCTGGAGCAGCCTCCAGCTCCTTCGAGCTGACTTCTTGTATTTGGCTGCTTGTATTTGGCACAGCAGAACATGGCAGAGGGCCCTTTCCTTCTAAGCAGAGAACCCCGCAGCCGGGTACCAGCCGAGGTGCCAAATGTCCCTGTGGCAGAGGTGAGGGTGGCCCGGGAAGTGCTGTGCCAGCAAGTCGCCCCGGCTCCTCCCTCCTCAATTAACACAGCAACCACAACTTGGTTATCCTGGGCGTGCAGTAGGGCTAATGAATCATGTCTCTCTTTGAAGCCACGTTAGATCTGCTATTTGACATAAGCTTTTACATCCATGTCACTCCACCCCCTCCACTCCCCCCAAAGCAAGGGAAGCCACATCACTGTTTACCTGTCAGTCAGCAGGGGAATTTGCATGTTAGTTAAGCTGTTAGCATGAGTAATTATTGAGTGGGTCAGTGACTCCTCCCAGCAAGCCGGTCTGAAAAGCTTTGCCTTGCAAGCGACATCTCTATCGCTGGAGGCCTGGCAGCTTGCAGTGGGAAATGAGAGCAAAGGATGACTCAGGGCTAATTGCACGTTTTCACTGTCGCTGTGTGCTCAATTAGAAACCAGAGCAGTCCCACAAAGCAGGAATGAAAACCTGCAAAACCTGTGTGTTTGGGAAAGGGATGGAGGGAGAGGGCAAAGGGGAGGCTTCCCCCACGGCAGTTGGATGACCCGCAGTAGCATGAGGGTCTTCTGCAGAGATTGAGGTGGTCAATCTGCAAAGAGAGGCAACAGTCTGCCTCTGAGAGTCTGTTTTCCACCTGCAGTGAGGAGAATGAAGTGGCTTTCTGCCATTGACTGCAGGAGGAATGCCCATCCCTGCCTGACCAGGCACCTGGAGATGTCACAGTGTCTGTAGAGCTTGGTCTTGAATGCAGTGGTTTGTTTCCTGAGTCTTTCTTAGGATTTACCCTTCTCCAAACTATCTTGCCACCTTTAGAGTATTCATTGCTCCTCAACTCTGTGACAAAAGGGGGTCTGGTTGCAGAAAGGACGGGTGGCTCAGAGCATCACAGCGGAGGTGGGCATCACAGGGGAGGAGTGGGTGGTTGACCCTGTCTCAGCCATGATGTAACTGCTGGAGGATTTTGTTTCCAGACACCCTGGTGTCCTTGCACTCGTAAAACCCCAAGCTCTGCAGAAGAGCCTGTGACGTGTTCTTGAGCATCTGGGTCAGTGTCAAGGTGTAACTGACTGTGAACTGATTGAAACTGTGCCTTTGCAGGACCACAACATCAGACCCGTCTCCCCAGAGCTCACATTAGCAAAGCAGAGAAGGAAACTTTGGCTCCCGTTGCTGTCTCCTGCTGCTGATGTGCAGAGGAGGAATCTCAGGGAGAGAATAAATTCTCAGGTCATACTGGGATCAAAAGAAATGATAGAAACTGATTGTTCCAGGGATTGGTGGTGGGAGAACAGCAGAAGGACTCCAGAAGGGGAAGTTTAGAGTGGAAGCTTCCCACTGTGAGAAGTTTTACATAAGTTCATGCTATGGCTGGGCTGGAGAAGGATTCAGGCTTGAAGAACCTGACACAGGCTGGAGGAGCTTTGCACAGATGCCACGAATAAGCCACAGGGAAAGTGTTGTTTGCTTTCTTTTCAAGTTTGCATTGTTGTGGCATAGTCAAGAATTAGAGCTAAAACATGGGGTTTGTTCAGAAACATCACTTTTAGAGTGAAAATAGTGTGCAAAGAGTATGAAACAAAACACTATGCTAGAAAATAGTGTCATTTTGCGATCCACAGAATCCCAGAGTGGTTTGGGTTGGAAGGGACCTTAAAGCTCTTCCAGCTCCAACCCCCTGCCACAGGCAGGGACATCTTCCACTAGAGCAGGTTGCTCCAGGCCCCATCCAACCTGAATTCATTGCTGTCCTAGGTTCAGATGTAGCAGTCACTTTTTTCCTTCTGAGTAGCTGGTGCAGCGCTGTGTTTTTTACTTTACCCTCGGAACAATACTGATAACACACCAATGTTTGTAGCTGTTGCTCAGTAATGCTTACCCTCTTCAAAGACTTTTCAGTCTCAGGCTCTGCCAGTGAGGAGAGGAAGCCAGGAGGAAGCAGGGCCAGGACACCTGACCCAAACTAACCAAAGGGATATTCCATACCACAGCACATCATGCCCACTATATTAACTGGGGGGAGCTACCCAGAAGGGCTAGATCGCTGCTTGGATCGGGCTGGGTATCAGTTGGTGGGTGGTGAGCAGTTGTATTCTTTCCCCTTGTTATTTCCCTTATCATTATTATTATTGGTGGTGGCAGTAGTGGGTTTGTGTTATACTTTAGTTACTGGACTGTTCTTATCTCAACCCACGGGTTTGCACTCTTCCCATTCTTCTCCCCATCCCTTTGGGAGCTGGGAAAGAAGGGGAGGAGTGAGCAAGTGGCTGTGTGGTTCTGAGTTACCAGGAAGGCTTGAAGAATGACAATTGTTAACTTCACACAGAGCCACTGAATATTTCTTCATATGTTGATATCAGGTTAATGTACTGAGCAACCTCTGAGTTACCACAGAATGGCCTAAAACTTGGTATTTCATTGATGGAATTGTTTAGTCATTTATGGGATATCAGTATTTAGCACTACTTGAAATATCTGCATCTCTAGGACAGGCTTCTCAGCTGTGCTAGGGTGAGTTTGGTGTGGGCTTCCATTCTCTTGAATTTCCATGTTGTTTTCTTTCACTTAGGAGTCATCAATAGATCCTAGGAGGGAATCACGATGAATTAAATCATATGTCTCAATTAGGGCTGGTAGCGTGGTGTGACCCATTTAACAGGACTGCAGGATTCTAGGCCTGACGTTGCTCTGTCAGTAAGACGTACTGCTTGCTGCCACTCCTTAAATGCTGAGCAGTGGTGTAAAATTGGAATAGAAGAATGATAAAATATATTTTAAAAAATCTCACCTCAACATTGGAACGTTTTAAATTTTTTGTTAAATTGCTTTTCCAGAGGGAATGTTTGGGAGGATTTTCTCAGACATTGAATGCGTCCTGATTCCACTTCTTGTCTCCTCCAAGCACCAGTACTCGGTGTAAAACGCAAGTCCTGGCGTTTGGCCAGTTTTGGTGTTGATTGTACTCACCAAAACCATGCAGCAAAGTCCATTCCCTTCACAGTTCACCAGAGCTACAGAATAAATCTCTTTTTAAGGTGCTGTTTGCTCTGAGAATAAACGGCTGTTGTTCGGAATGCTTAAACTTTCAAAAGGACCTGCTCTAAAAGCCCCATTTTTAAACAATTGGATCGTGAGTGTAATATGAATGTAGTTAAGATGATAAATGTAGCTAATTTTCTGCCTCTATTAGCCCCTTTCACATGCTACTTACAAATGCCAGTCAAACTCGGCAATCCTTTCATTTTATCATGCAGTGATGAGGCGGTTGGATTAAAAATACATGGTGGCATTTTCCAACTTGGCTTTAGAAGTGCCACCGTGGTATCTAACACGGGGCTGACATTTGCTCAGCGCAGGGTGAAGCCTGTTTTGTTGGTGCACACTAAGGAGAGCTGCCTTCTCCTCCCCAGGCTGCCGCACACTCCCTGTGGGACCCCAGCCATGTGGCTTCATGTCCCCCGCAGGTCCCTGGTGATGCGCTGGCAGGGATGGGATGAGGCCTCTCTAATTGCTGCCCGTGGAGCAATTAAAGCTGCTTCTGCAGGAGGTGCAGCACGATGATGCTGTGGGGCTTGTCCCAGTGTTGCTTGGTGGGGATGGTTGTGGTGACTCCTGCTCAACATCACTGCTCAGTTATCACTTTGATTCTGTAAGAAGCTTTATTTCTTGGGCTTCATCTCTAGTAAGTACTCTCAACCTCATCACAGGGCAGTAGTTCCCATCTGCTCATTTAGTGACCGAGGACATCTTTCTTGGCCAATCCTTCCAGTTAGAGATGTTTTCCTTTCTGTTCTGAAGTGGTACAGAGGTATTGCATAGATTTATGTATCCTCTGGTGGTCACAGCAACTCTTGCCCTACCTAAAAGCTCTAACCTTCACCCACCTTTTCTTCATCAACTTGAAGCTCTATTTCTTGGTGTAGCGTCATCCAGATGCTGAATGCTAACAACGACCCAACTGTGGGGGGATCTCTGGCATGAAGATGGTGGTGGTGGTATTATTATTTATTATTTCCATGTAAGTGAGGCACTTGCTATTCTGGGTTCATCCAATTATAGTTAGGTCTGTGTCTCAGGTCCCAGAGGTGAAACACCCCGTGTCCAAGCCATCAGCTTTCCAGATCAGCTGTTGTTGCTTTAAACGAAAGGGACACTAAAGTCCAATTATTGCAATAGAATGAGCTGCTGCTTTAAACTGAAGAATTTGACTCAGCTCTAGGGATATTTGTGATTGCCTTCAGCTTCCCTGGAGCTAAAAAATTATATGCTTTCCCTCTTCACTAAATTAAAACGTAGTTGGATTGGTGGAGGGACTGGAGGAAGTCCCTGCCTGAACCCCCAAGTGTCAGCCTGCTTTGCAAACTATAAGCTAGTAATTGGTTTGGAAACAGTGAGTGAATAGGTAAAAAGGCTTCTGAGCGATGTGTGCCAGGTGATACAGGCTGCCTGCAACACTGGGAGTTGGGTTTCTTGCGAGATTTTGCAAACATTGAGTTGTTAAGTTCAGGTTTTGATACATAAACACAATTAACATTTGTTCTCTGGAAACATTAGATAGAATCCTGTGTCAATTGCATCTTCTCCTCATTGAAGTTCTTATTAAGCAATTCCTTTATTTCCCAAATGCCAAACTGGAGGCAAACCCTGTGGCTGCATTCTCTCTGCTCACAACCACCAAAATGCTTCTTTCTGACATCTAGGCTGTGACAGGGAAGGCTTGGAGAGAGTAAATATCCCAGGACAGGAGATGGAATACAGGGTGGTCACGCTGTGGCCCAGGAAACCCATCCTGCATCTTCAGAACTGCAGTGGTGGTATCCCAGCTGGTCTCTCTCCGCATCCATGGTCCTGCAAACCTGCTGTGCCATTTCCACATGCAGGTTGAGGAGGATGTGGCTCTTGGAGCAACATCTGCTTTTTAAAGCAAGCAAAACCCCCCAGCTTTATGAAAATGGTTGATTTCTGCCTTACTGGTAATGTCCAAACATCAGTGTTTGATTCCTGCCATCACCTACCTGCTTGCAGGCAGGGGCATTTAGAAGAGGAGAAGGTTATCTATGTGACCCCCCTCTGGTTAGACATGTATGAAGCCACAGCCAAAATGAAAGCTCTTCCTGCGAGTGCTGTTGGTGACACCTTATCCTTCTGGTGGTGACCCTCTGATGTGGGGTTACTGAAGTATATACTGGAAAACCATCAGTCTCTGGCTGAACCAGAGACATGGGGCCTGTGTTTTGAGAATATGATATGGGACTGTAGGAAATGTGTAACCAGAACTGGTGCTAAACAGTGCTTTGAAAAAGATGAAGCTGAGACATCACAGTTCACCTGAACAAAAACCTTCCCATCTTCCAGGAAGCTCCAGGGCACCTTTTCTTCTGCGTGAGGCTGTCACCTGGCCTAAGACACGTTTCATCTATGTCAGCCCAAGGGATGGGTTTTCATTCCCAGTGCTGTATGATAAAACTGAAGTCTCAGAAGCTGGTTTAGATGCTCTAAATCCTGGCCTGTGAGACCTTGCACAGGAGCATTTCCACATAGAGCCTGAAACTTGTGCTCAGGGTGTTAAATGGCATCATTCACCTTAGCTGAAAAGCTGCTTCTCTGGAGAAGTGCTTTCCTCCTTCATCCTAGCTTTGCACACTATCCCACCATGGTCTAGCACAGGTGATACCCTCAGCTGATTTGGGGAGCACAAGAGCTGGATTGACTCCCCCAGTGTTGACTGATCTCTGCCTCATCTCCCACCTGGGACAGTCTCCCACGGGGCAGAGGAAGATGCTCCAGGCAGCGACAACACACAGCGAGCTGGTTTGCAAATCCATGGACCCAGCTCTGTGCCAAACCTCTGGCTCATTGTACCATGTACTGAGGTTATGACATAATAGCTATGCAAAAGAGTGTCTTCTTTTCTTTCCTTTAGTAAGTGAAAGTAAGTCTTCTAAGCCAAGGTTAACAATATATATTTATGAGTTGTAGCCAGCTGCTTCTATGTTTGCACATGTGTTTGTTAATGAAGAGTAACCTAAGGGTCAGGTTATTATGTAAATAACCATTGTCAAGGGTAAAGGTGAAGAACCCAGTAATGAGTTGTGTCTCTCTGTCTCTCTCACAAGCCACTAATGAATATTGGATATTGCCATTTGCAGGGCTTTTTACCCTCATTTTATGAGGGGGTGAGGGGCACGGGTGGCAAAAGAGGAAAGAGAAAGAAATAGATTTGTAATTAAGCTGAGACAAGTTCTTTTCTCCCCTCTCCCCAAAGCAGCTAAAGCAAGTTGTTACTTCTATAGGAATTATATGATTTGGCCTGTATTTGGGCAAAAACCCCCTTCCATTGCCAGCTCCAGGCTGCATCATTTCTTTTGAGCCCCTGCAGCTCTCACTTTAGAAGATGCCCACAAATCAACAGTCTGCATCTTTGCAGATAATCCTGAACTGAGGCAAAGCCAGCAAGCCATTGAACAGACTTTCTATTAGGAAGGTTAACAGCAAACCTGCCTGCGCAGGATTACTGACAGAGTGCGAACAGAAGGTGCAGTCTCATTGCATATGCTTTTAATATCATGGCACAGGCAGGGAAGCCTTTAGCTCACAGACACCTGACACCCTGCGCTGTTGTTAGGGTAAGAGTGCAAATAGGAGCAGAGTCTTTCCCGCTTCCATGTGAAAGCACAGATGCTAAGGTAGCACAACACTGATTTCATTATCTGCTGTGGCCAAACGGACTTGCTCTGGGAAGTTACTGAGAGCCTTGCCCAAAAGCAGTGCATCCCTGCAAGCCTCCATTTCCCAGTCTTTAAGTTACAGATGGTAATGGACTGCCTCTAACACAGTCAAAGGATTCGATCTGTGTGATCTGAGACAGGGATGACTTTTGTGTATAGCCTGAGAAGGAACCCCAGTGCCCATGGCCACAGGCAGAGGGACTGGTGCCTGAAACCAGAGCCACCCAGCGGATCTGGGAGCCAGGCGGCTTAGTTGGCAAATCCCAATGCTTTCCAACCTTTCCTCCATGTATCCTTTGGCTCCTGGCTACTTGTGTAAACCTGGCCCTTAGAAACCCCTGGGCCATGGAAGGGTGAATGCTGTGGCTCTAATTCAGGCACAGATAAATCTCACAGTGCCTTATAGTGCTGCTTGTGTTGGATGTGAGCGAGGCAGAACCCTAGGGAGCATCTGTCAAAAATAAATAGTAAATATAATAATAAGAAGATGCAGTGGTCAGTAATTACCCACTAGACAATGACAGCATTTGGGTTTAAATGAAGCTTTACTCATCCTCCCTAAATACCAAAGCCAGGAGTCAGGGTAACGGGGGATGCTGAGGCGCTGGGGGAGCAGAGGAGCCCCAGGGTGCACGGTGAGATCCGTGCACTGCTGGAGGTGCCATAGGAGAAGGCTGTGTCATCTGCACAAGCCTCATTTGGTGGTTTGAGTAATGTCACGTTGCCACTAGGGTGTCTCTGCAAACAAGCTATTGCATCTCCAAAGAGTTCCTCGCACGAATAAAAAGCTAAATAGAAATGATGGGCTGACTGGCTGAGCTTGTGTTTTTACTTTTATGACTGAGAAACAGTTGTTGAGCTTGTCAATAAAAATAAATAAAATTAAGTTTCCCCAGTTAGGGGAGGAAAGGCAGACCTGCCTTTCTCTGCTGACAGGCCTTTTTGTTCTGCGTTGGCTTTTATGGATGTGGAAAAAACTCCACCATTGAGAGCTTGCAGGGAGCTGCGCTGGGGCGGTTATAGCCATTTTTACATCCTTTATATGGGCTTAAATCCATTTACAGATGTGCTGTAGACAGAGGGAGATTTTTTACAAGTAATTGTCATGTATACAAGGGTCCTTATGTGTCACAAAAAGATCTCACTTAAGAGAAATAAATGTGCTTTTCATCTTTTGTTGGCAGGAGCAGTGGTGGTAGGGAAGAGGGTAATTGGTGATCTTTTCCAGTCTGATAACCAGGACAAATAGCGGGGAGCAGAGTGGCTATGGCATTGCTCTCCTCCCCGCTCCCCTCCTGGTGCAGCACGGTTCAGAGTCACTTTTCTGGCTTGGCTTTCAGTCTGAGCAATAGATATGATAAATACCATCAGCCAAAGCCCAGGGGTAGGTTAGAGGAGAAGCTGTGCTGCCCCAGGGTGACCTCGGGATGCTCAATGGCTTTTCCCCAGCACAACATCCTTCTCATCCTCGATGGGGATCGCTGACATCGCCTTTACCCCTTCGGCAGCTAATCAAGACATCTCTGCTTGTTCTGAGGCTGTGTTAGATGTGATCGGGATGCAGAGGTCTGCCACTTTATTGCCTTTATTTGTAGGTTAGAATTTCCCTTTTGTAATAAGTCCCATGTGGTTGGAGGTTTTTTTTGAAGGTTATTGCTCTTCTCACGGGCTGATATTTCAAAGACTCCCCAGAGGCAGATGGAGCTTTGATAACATTATGCATCACCTGTACCCCAATGGAGAGCCTGTGAGGCTGCAGATACCTCCCAAAGGGGCAAGACTGGTGCAGGGAAGGTGCTGGTGGTCCCAGGCAGGGGTGTGATGAACATCCTTGATTTTGCACAGGGCACTTCACAATACCCCTGTGTTTCCCCCAGGGATGCTGTTCCACGATACTGCTCCAGAGGAAGATGTCAATAATGCAGTCAGGCTGCATGCAGGAAGCCTGATGAGCACTCAGCAACTAGTTAGGCTAAGGAAATAACAGATGTAGGTAGCCTGCATTAAAGCAGGCCACAACTCAACCCAAATAGCAAAAGGCAGGTCTTCCATTGCATAGATTTACTTACAAATGGTTTTTAGTCACTAGACAGCAAAGCAGGGGTGGGACCAGAGGCCTGAGATTGAGAAGCACAGGATGTTTCAAGTGGTGCCAAATCCTTGTCTGCATCGTGACAAGCTTCAGTTTTATAAGTAGTGTTTTCTGTTTAATAAATGCTTTATGCCAGTCAGTGCTTTGAGCCACAAGTGTGGGCTGGAAGGTACATGTAGGTTTGAGATGTGGGATGGAGCGTGGCCTTGAAATGAGGGACAGGTGAGCAGTAAACCCAGCTTGATAAATAATGGATGAATTGCGCTTGGTTTTGCTGATGATGTAGTGACCTTTGGGGAGGCAAGAAACAAAGAAACAGCAAATGACCAGCAATACTGATGAACAGGCTGAGTGAACTGGACACATCATTAACACCAGATACTACAATAATTACATGCAACCGGAGTCACACGGTCAGCAAAAACAGGAATGAGGGAAAGATGCTGTGTATGTTTGAGCTTTCCATCTTTCCACAGGGCTTTGAGGGTTGGTTTTGGGGTGATTGGTGCAGTTGGACCTCGGTGTGACTCACTGTTGGATGCTTGATGTTTGCACTAGAGCAGAGATATGGCAGGTGGGCTTGCAGAAATCCTGTAGACCAAACTGATTTGACAAGATGAGATATTATAGGGAATCCCCTGTAAAGAAAGAGTTATGCCTTAGAGAGAAATTGCTGATGCCAGGAGGGACCAAAAACCCCAAAGCTCTATGGGACTGGTTAACACACATTGTAAAAACAAGGACATTCATCTTTTCATTGTCTCATCTTTGTAAAGGCAACAGGTCAGCCCTAGAGTAGCCTCCTCTGTATTTCAGGCAGGCATGTAGGTCCTTCTGGGAAGACAGTAAAGCTCGGCTTTGTGAATGGCCAGGTATTTGACTGAATCTAGGGTCTGCTTGCTTTTCTCTATTGGAGAATGTTATTGTGAATGGGGATCTGTTGGCAAGAAAGTGGGGAGGGACACTGCTTTTCACATGCTCATCTGTTTTCACATGAAAACAAGAGCATTCATTATTGGTTATTCATTATTCTCCCATCTAATAAACTTTCTGCCATTCAAGCAGTGAGCGGAAACAGCAACATGCTGCTCTGTGTAGCCCATCACGCATCCGGAGTAACAGATAATGAATAGGCAAATCAAACATGTTTCCTCAAAACTCCATCTGAGAATGATTCAACCCAGTGAATGCTTCTGAATAACAAATACATCTGCAGAAATTAAGCTTGGTTACAGTGGACTTCCAAACAGAAGACAGACCTGAATGTGCAGTGAATGACTGAAGCAGCACTGCTTGGCAGGTTCATTTTGGCAGAAATGGTGGTAATTTTCAGTTTGTTTAGCACCTTCCATTTGCAGGTCTCCAAATGCTTTACAAACTCCATCAATAAGCTGTGGTAAGACCCCTCCTCTGCTAATTTGGGCAGTGCCTGCACCCATTTAATGCTGGAGCTTAGGGTGAGTTTCATGCATTAGCACACAGCAAAGTGCTGCCAGAGCTGCTGGCAAAACCCAGCCCCTAGCTCTTCTGTGCTGTTTGAAATCACCTAAAGCTCTAGGGTTAGGGTTAGGTTTAGGGTTAGGTGCCTACCTAGAGGTACTGTTAAGACAATATCCGACACACACCTATTAGCACTACATTAATGCAAGGATGCAAAATAATCTTTCTTATATGTGCTAAATGAGCAAAACTGGAGGGAAAATTCTAGCAACTTTTATAAAACCAATTCTTTTGTATGAAAGCAGCAACAGTTTTATGGGGTATTTTTTATTTGGTGGTTTCCAAATCAGAAAGAAGCCAAACAATTAATACCATCAGTTGACAAAAACCAGGAACACTCTGTGGGTTTCGTCTGAGTTTTCTGCCCAGTTAACAGCAAAGAACACCACCAGAATTAGCATATATTGCTCAGGTCCACTCTCTGTTCTGAACAAACCCTCTGGTTTGCATTATTCCTGAATCCCATGTGCCTAACTCTGGTCCTGTACAGAAGGCAGGAGCACTTCCCTGCTGCCTGCATCCTGCCCTGGCATGGGGCTGCCTGCCTTTGAGTTGGGATGAGCGCGGTTGAACAGCCAGCCCTGGCCTCATTGCAAGAAGAGTTAATCCACTGCCATCTGTCTTTATTATGCTTCTATTGTTGGACACCACAGCCTGGAAATCTAGCAATGAAACCCAGTTGTTCGTTGCCATTCATCATAGTTATTGCTGGAGTTGTGTAATGAAGAGGGGAAGTGCTGTTTATTGCTCTCCCCTCTTTAGAAACTATCCTTAGGGGTAGTTATGGATGGTTATTGGATTCAAGCACAGGGCTCTGGGAGGCCCTCCCTTCACTCTGTTTATGTGTTGAACCATGAGGTTTAATGGGGGTTTATGTCCACTTTGGCTTTGAGGCTGGTCTGCTGCCTGCTTTTGTCCTCTGTGAAGTTTGGCTACTCCATTTCTGGCACGGAAGTGAATAGAAGCAGAACGGTTGGACTCAGTGATCTTAAAGGTCTTTCCCAACACAAATGATTCTGTGATTCTGTTAATATGGCAAAAAGGCAGGAGGTGCATCTGGGGCAGGCACAGTTCTGCAGTGCATAAAAGCAGTGAGTGTGGACCACAGCCAGTTTAGGCATTGGCATGGTCAGGGATGAAGCTCTTTGAGCCTTTGAACATAGCTTATCAAAAATATAGGTGCTGTAGGTTACAGCTCTTATCTCCAGTGACTTCTGGAGGCTGAAAGGTCAGGCTGGACACCAGCTGTGCAAGTAAGGGATGAAGGGGGACTGGGGAATGGTGCAGGAGGTGGAAGACCCAAACACAGTCCTCACTGAGCAGTGCATCATGTTCCACTGGGGGCTACAGGGGTTCAAATGCGAAGGCATTCA
Source organism: Agapornis roseicollis (assembly GCA_002631895.1). Taxonomy (NCBI): domain Eukaryota; kingdom Metazoa; phylum Chordata; class Aves; order Psittaciformes; family Psittacidae; genus Agapornis; species Agapornis roseicollis. Next base: position 145,426 of record NDXB01022569.1, read on the forward strand.
AATAAATCTGTAAAGAGGTCCTTCAGTGAGTTGGATAGTCTATGGTAGTTGGGCAGGTCTATGTGATTGATGTTTGCAGTACAGTAGAAAGATTTTGGAAGAGCTGGGGTGAAATATGCTCCTTCTGGGTTTTATAAAGCGGTTCCTAGACTGGTGGGTGGTTCATCCAGTTGAGATAATGCACTAAAGGACACCAATTTCCATCCAAATCTCAGAATTACCTTTATGCAAAGCTTGCAAAGTCACCGGATGCCTGCAACAGAGCTTTAATGGTGCAAGGACTAAAACTTGTTTGCTCTAGATAACAAAAGTTTGCAAAGCCTCAAAACTTACAGACCAAAAATGAAGACAGGGTTTTTTGTGCACCAAGTAGCACATCTGGGGGATGCCTGGTATGCAGATAGACAGTCATCACTGGCAATTTGTTTGTGCCAGCAACAAGGGAAGTGTGTATGGATCCTCTGGGACAATAACCTGTGAAGGGAAAGAGCTGTCTATCCAGGTATCAGAGCCCATACTCTGGCAGTGCTTCTGGCCATGATATGTAATAGGTATGAGACAAGCTTCAAGGGCTAAAGAAATGGAAGGAGTTAGAGATCTCAGTTGCGGTTCCAGATAACGTGTAGCCAGTGCCTGTCAAAGCTGCTGCTTTGGCAGATAAGGGGATTCTGCAGAAAGTAATTAAAACTCCAGCCCCTTGTATTTATTTAAAGGGGCAACTCTTTGGACTTGATGAGATTTTGTTGAAATGGACCAGGAAGCAGATTCTTACCATGCTATGTAAAGCTTAAGAAGGAAAATTAAACCTAAAGAGAGAGGCCAAGCAAGTTTCACACTGCCCTTACACAATCAGCAATGCTGCAGAAGCTGCTATGGACTCTGTTACATGCTGAAAATGCAGAATAAGTCAAGCAAAAAAATCCTTCTGGTAACACAGGAAAAAACTTGTTCCTATAGAAAAGTGTAGGTTTGTGTACGTTGACTTGGGCAGAAACTGTGCTGTTAGTTTGGACTACAAATCTCTTTAGTCCTGAGATAGCTTTACTGGAAACCAGAGAGATCTAAACAGGCAGCTTTGCATATTAAGTACATTTTTGCTAGACACTGGTTGTCTGAGAAACTGGTTTGTGACAATAGACTGTAGTTTAGTAGACATTATCTTAAGCAGTTTGCAGTGAAGCAATATAACCCTAACTGCCTGGTGTCTCATCTGGGGGGCATGGAAAATTCTGCCTAAGTAATAGAGTACTTATTGATGAGGTTTGCAGACTCCAAGCCTGATATATTGCTGGCTCTTTCAATTACGGAATGGCACCAATGAAGCATGGATTGTTATCTGCTGACATCTTGTACAGCAGGAAAATGAAAAGCCGGAATTCCTATGGGGTGGTCACTTGGGACACAGTATAAAGAAACAGATGAGGCAAAACAATGAAATCAGCATGGCGTGGGTCCCAAGAGCTGCCATCACTTCATAGTTTGCTATATAGTGTCCCAGCACTGGGAAACAATGGTTTTAAAGGGGAGTCACATGAAGTTACCCCTGGTTGTGTGGGGTTTGTCCCCTCTTGCAGACTTAGGAAGAGTGTTAGGTGATGCACTCACCAGATCCTAGGTGGCAAGAGGAGAAATCAGTGGTGCAGACTGCCGAACAAATGGCTTCTCTGCTGCTCCCTGACAGTCCTAAGGCTCATGTTAGGAGGGTGGAAGCAAAGGCAAGCACAGTCCAGCACGGGTAGAAAGCTACCTGACAAGTGTTAGAGGAGTGATTTCTTCTCAAGAGCTTCTACCACTGCTTTTTTGAATAGAAGATGATGTTGGAACCTGTGCTTCTGAAGGCTGAGCTTCCTAAGCATTGAGTGGCCACAATGCTTAGGATATCACGGCATAATCTCACTTGGATACAGGCACAGAAATAAAAAGCCCTTTGCAAGAGCTTTTTAAGCACTGAGAATGTGCTGAACTTCCAGGGAAAGGCTCTTTTGAAGGAGTAGGAAGGTGGGATGTCACAGATCCAGCACAACTCCCAGCTAGGAAATGTTCCATTTTATTCCTGTTGCAACCTAATACTTCATTCTATTGCAATGCACCTTAATATTTCATTCTAAACATTAACTTCCAGGGAGGAGACCCAGGGCAATGGTCTAGTAAGGCCCCAGTCATGGAGGATTTAGGTGCATGTTTATCTTCAAGTCCATAATAACTCTTCTAAACCTTTGAGACAAGTCATACTTCAGGTCCTAGCAAGAGTCAGGCTTTTCTTTTAAATTATTCTTCCAGTTTCCTTTGAACTTAAAGAAATCTCATAAGATGCTGTTAGGAGACACCCAGAAAATTTGGGAATGATTTGAATATAATCTATACAGTTACTGTAATTTCAAGAAGCTGGTTTGAAAGCAGCCACTAGACTGCACCTTCCCATCAGCTTAATTAATAGTAAAATCTATCATTGCATGTACATGCACCGCTATTCTTGATACTCCTAAGAAACATCCCTGTACGGTATTGCTGGAGACAGCAGCTCTACCTTGATGCCTTCTTGACAAAATCTGCTTTCTCTTGTTAAGTCAGTAGTCCAAATTATCCCCTTTTGCAGGAGAAAATCCTGGCATAATCAACTACAGAGATCGGATGGGAAAGGCAGTGATTTTTGTCAGACATCAGGGATGGAGTCTCTGGGTCCTGCAACCTCCTTTGCCACTGGGTGGCTGTTCCTCCATCATTCTGCTGTTTGATCTCACCTCTCTTCATCTTATTCATCTGCAAGATTCACTTAATTATATTAGTCAACTTCACAGAGGTGTCTTGAAGCTTAATTAAGGTCTGGAAAGCCCATCAAGAGCTGCTGGCAGAATGCTCTGAAAGTGGGGGATAGGAGGTGCATAGACATGAGGAATAAAGGTACATCACAGTGGCTTTAGGAGAATAGAACAGGAATAGAATAGATTAGGATAGAGCTATCGGTTCACTGTCATGGTCTGAATTTTCAGGGTACTGCCAAGAGCTCTGGGGAAGTCCCGGGTGTCCTAATGAGTTACCAGCATAAACATTCACCTTCTTGTTTAATGGCATGTAAGTGCGTATTGCCCTTATTTACATTTCCATACAGCTAATTTTGAGATGGGAGCCCCGCACCAGCACTGTGCGTGGTGATGCAGCAAACTGAGCTTCATTCTGCCTGACTCGCAGCAAAACTGACCAGTGTGGAAGTTGGTGCAGGCACCTGTGGCCAGTGGCTGTCAGCTCTCGTTTCCCCCTCAGGAGGATTTTTGCCTGACGCACCCCAAGGGGTGAATTGACATTCATCGCTCCTCCAGGGGAAGAAACATATGGAGGCTCTACCGGGATAAACTCCGCGCTCTGAATTGCCAATCAGTGCGTGCGTGAGGCTCAGCTGGGAAAACCTTGCTGCTAACAAGCCTGCATGTTCCCCCAGTTCTCCTTGCAAGCTGTCAGCTGCTAAGTACGGCTTCAGCGCCACTCAAGCCAGCGAGCAGCCCCCAGCACCAGCTTATTACGGAGAGGTGGTAGCCTCTGCATATTTTAGGTGCAGGCAGTTCCCATTAAAAAGACCTACCAGGTCTTCCCTAGAACATGGTAAAATTGGATGGCCCTAAAATCATGTATTTAGTTGGAATGCTTTCTGCTTAGATGGAGGGAAAATTTTCAGATGGTTGCATTTGGGGTATTTAATTGTGCTGCTCTCTATTTAAGCTCTGAATTTTGTCTGTTTGTTTATGCTGGGAAAAGGCACGCTATTGTTTCCTTATAGTTTCCACAGAGCTTGAAATTGCCGGCTATGCAGGAGGAAATTAGTTTGTAATTAAAGCCAAGTTAATAACGATTCCCATGGAGTCGTCTTGGTCCTGTTGCTTGGAGCGAGCCTCTTTGCCTTGGTGGCTGCTGTAAGGAGGGTCAGGCACTGCTGCCCAGTCGGCACGCATGCAGGCAGGGGGATGTGGAGGGATGGTTATCACGCTGTGGTAACTGCTCAACACATGTGCAGGCAGGGCTTAATGTCTTTCAAGCCCTTGTGCCTACCAATTAGAGATGATGGCATTATATCAAAACAAGATGACAAGTAATGGAGCAATCTGCAGCCAGCAGATTGGTTTTGAGAGGTTCTGGAAAGGTAACTGAGGAAAGAAAGCTTTGGGCTTAAACTTGCCACGTGTGAGTCTGTGCCTTTACCAGAAATATATATATATATATATATAGGCACCATTAACATTGGAAAATGCTTGGAAATTCCTTCATTGTAATGTGCTGCCCTGTTATTGTGGATGGAGGTTGTGTGTCACTGATGCCTGCCGCCGCAGTGAGGAGCCAGGGGGATGGGGTCCTCACAGTTCATGTGCAATAAGTGTGTGGTGCGATGCCTCTCGTGTTGCTCTGTCTCTGAGGCTCTGCATGGCCCCATGTGTGATACATTTACGTGTACCATAGGAATAGCTTGTACCTGTGGTAGACCATATACTGCATCCTTTATAGCAGTTCCGTCGGGTGTCCCACCAGAGCAGAAAGAGTTGAGCTGCCTCCACTGCAGCAGCAGGCAGTTCATAGAAACATAGAACAGTTGGGGTTGGAAAGGACCTTAAGATCATCCAGTTACAACCTCCATGCTATAAGCAGGGAGACCTCACACTAAACCTTGCCACACAAGGTTTTGTCCAACCTGGCCTTGAACACTGCCAGGGATGGAGCACTCACAACCTCCTTGGGCAACCCATTCCAGTGCCTCACCACCCTCACAGCAAAGAATTTCTTCCTTATATCCAATCTAAACCTCTCCTGTTTCAGTTTGAACCCGTTACCCCTTGTCCTGTCACTACAGTCCCTAATGAACAGTCCCTCCCCAGCATCCTGCCTCTGAGATTTTGGGCTTCATAGTTCAAAAAATCAGGAGCCTTTTGCCAAACTGCTCCCTGTGCACAGCAGATGGACGGAAGGAGAAGGTGATTGCCTGAGGGGACACTGCCGTTGCCTGTGTCAGAAATTCAATCCAAGGCTCTCAGCTCCTCCCGTAGTGTCCAAGGCACAGGGCTGGCTGTGTGCAGCCAGGCTCCTTGGCTGGTTGACTGCTATCTGGAGGAATGCGAGTGGGTTACGCTGTGGTTTTGTATAGTTGGAAACCCCCTTGAGCACTTGCTAAAGGAAGCCCCTTGTGTTTCCAGTGTGACTTGAACATATTTTTGAAGCAGATTTTAATTCCCCTTTATGCACTCAAAGATTCTTGTGCTTTCAGATGTTGAGGATGAAGTGATGAGGGCTGCTGCAATGCTTTTCCAGTGTTTTGGCTGAGTCGTGTTTCTCGTGTAGGTCTGCCTGTTTCTCTTCCAAACTTCCAGGTCTTTTGGCCACTTTCTAGGCACTGGGGTGATGGTGCTTAAATATATGAAATTCCCTGTGTAGAGATGACCAACAAACTGCTTCCCAGTGTGCAGATACCGTGGGCATGGGTTGGGTGCCTGAGTTCAATAGGAGGGAGGAGGGGTGCGTATGTCTGCTCTGAGCTCTGCAATGCAATCAACAAGAAGTTACAAATCTCAGCAGAAATCCCATTTCCACAAATGACCTCAGCACTTGGCCAGAGACGTGTGGGACTTGGTTCCAGCTCTGATGTAAGCATTTAATCTCATCTTGGAATTGCTGTGCGTTAGGCACACAAAGCAGCATTACATGCTTCTATGCTTTTGCATACCTGGTCCTGAAGCCTGTGTCTAAGGAGTGTTTAGTTTTCTGAGTGTCTAAGTCACTTTTGGAGAATGGGATGTGGGCTACAATCAACAGGCTTAGAAATCTGAATATAAATTATGGTACTGAAGGCTTTTGCCCAGCTCCTGCCATACCCTGAAGGCTCCCAGCTCCATAGATGTCTTGAATTTTTGGCCTTAAAGCTTCCCAGAGCTGCCTGCCCCGCAGTGCAGAACAGCTGGGTGTCACCGCAGGAGCAAAGCATGCCCCTGCTAACACCCTGAGCATGGCCATCTCCCGATCAGATGTGAGGATGCTGCCCTCGAGAGCTTTCCCTTTTTCACAGTCATGAAATGACTGGGGTTGGAAGGGATCTCTGTAGCTCCTTGTGTCATCTCTGGCCTAGCTCTTTATGCCTGGCATAGCCTGTGTTCTTTATTAGGAGAAATGGAGCGTGTAGGTAGTCGAGGGAGATGGGTTGGAACCACCCTTGGGTTGGGTCTCCACCCAGGTGAGCCCTTGGAGCATCAGAAGATATTCTCGGCTGGGTTGCAAAATAAAACCTGGAGGATTATCTGCCAAAACACTGAGAAAGACCAAAAGCTACTGCACAGAGATGAAAACTTGGGAAATTCCTCCAATGTCTGAAATAAGATCACCAGCTAAAACCAAGGAAACAAATGGAAAAGGTGACTCTGCCTTTGAAAGGCTGCAGTTATGCTGATAGGATCCATCTCACCCGACTTGTGAGGCAGCACCCTGGTCTCAGCATCTGCGCTGAGCACTCAGACCTACCTCATTTACCATCAATGGAGAGAAATGGGCACCTCCAGCCGGCAATTGCTCTCATCTTATGGTGGTTACCTGAAATGGGTCAGAGAAATGACTCCAGTTTCTCTCCACTTACGCGTTTAAGAGACTGACACAAACACAGACACTTGCCTTGAGTCACCCTGATACCAGGTGAGATGAATCCCTCCTGAGGTGACAACAAAACCATCTTTTCAAAGCAATGAAGGGAACGACTGAGCATGTCCCAAACCCTACATTGATGGCACAGTGAGTGGCAGGGGTTGGAACTAGTTTATCTTTAAGGTCCCTTCCAACCCAAACCACTGTGAATGCACACTAAAAAGTGAGGATTTCACCCAAATATGTCAACCTGCGCTCTGACTGCTGAGAGGATTTGGGAACATTTGAAGGGGTGATTAGGATTAATCCATTTACCTAAGTCACTTTGAGAGCCTTAGCTGTAAAACAATATTATTTATCAGCATCCTCCTGTGATGATGTGGTGTTCTGTGAGTTCTCAAAAAGAGATTTTCTTCCTCTGAAACAGCCTCTTCACACTTTCCCTGAGTGAAGTATTTTGCTACTCAGATTTGTGATTTAATAATCATAAATAATAGAGCCCTTAGTGCTATATTTTTAAATGACTGAATGGTGAGAAGCTACTTTAAGAAATTGTATGAATGCCTATCACTTGTGTGCATATAAATGTATTCAATTAGCACTCAAATCTTGAGTTATCTCCTGATGGAAGGCAAAACCTTTTGAATTCAGTCCCATGCAAGAAATACTGTGTCATTTAACTCACAAAAGGATGCCATGCACTTAACAGATAATGACTGAAGAGGATTTTGCTGTATTGCCTGCTCAGCTGCTTTTGAGGACAAAGAAAATAATTCCCCTTTTAGGATCCTATGGGGTAATGAGGAAACCCTCTTGCACCAATCTCAAATACCACTGAGCAGGGGGAAGGAAATAGCCCAGTAGGTGAACTGGGCTGCAATTTCACTGTCATGGTCTGCCATGTACTTCCCATGTTTTGTCTGTGATGTTAAGCCAGTGGCTAACCTGTCTCTGAACCTGCCGCCAGCACACAAAGATTACTCACCCTGGATACTGCACTTCAGCAAATGCAGAATTAGCCCTGGCTAAGTAATCTTGTTAGTGTGATTCAGTGTTAAATGGATCTCGATTAAATGGGCCTTTATATTGTCCCAGCTGGAGATGATAAGCCTCCACGAGGAAATGGCAGGAGACCGAAGGAAATTGCTTTACTTCAGACTGGGACATTTAACCCCATAAAACACTTTCTGCTCCCTCTCTGCCTTTACTTTTGTCCATGGTGGCTGTGAGAGACAGGAGGCACCCAGCGCAAGGCCTGCATCACCTCTTCATGTTACCTGTTTGCCAGGATGAGAGGCAGGGTGATGGGGATGCCTGTGAAAGATCAGGGTGGCTCCAGTGGGTAATGTGGTGATGGTGGTGTTCATCTTGAGACTAGGAATTCCTTCATTAGCACAGTGCCTTTTTTAGACTCTCCCTGAAGATGCTGGGGTGCCTGAGCATCCAAGGGTCAGCAGAACTGGTGCCTCCAATAGTTCATTAATCATCGAACACCAACAGGGGAGAATCTTCAGTCTCATCTTAAAAGAAATAGATTGTTTAAATGTGCCACTGGGACTTCTTAGGAATGGCTTAGGTTTTATCTCTGTGAGCTAGGAACCAGCACAGGGCATTGGTGTATTAGAACCTGACACTTCATTTCTCCTCACAATTAGATTTGGCAGTGTGTGTATGGTCTGGGTAGGAGAGAAATGGCATTAAGATCACCAAGGGACTTCAAATGCAGAGGAGAACAGTGGGGCAGTGGTGTGACAAGGATGGACAGCTGGGATTCTGCAGTACTGAAGTTTCCTCCCCTGCAGTGGGAACCAGCTCTGTCCTTTGTGGGCTCCTGTTGGCCTGAAGCAAGCACTGAGGCAGATGCTGTGTGGCAGGCTAAAGCAGGCGAGATTAGACAGGTAAAAACCCAACCACCAGCAACAAAGAAAACCAGAAAAAGCCCCTCATCTGACCCCTCCTAATGGTCATTGTTAGCAAAACGCTTCCTAGGACAGATCACAACGGTAGACATCAAACTGCCTGTCTCCCACCCCCCCAACACCAGCGTTTGCTCTCCTCCTGCCTCTGCTCTCGTCCTGCTCTGTATTAGCTAATACATTTTCTCTGTCCATGTCTGATGTGAGTTCAAAATATGGATTATCTCCATGGACTCAGAGGTCCGAACAGGACACGTGGAAATCTCTGCTCTATAGCAAGTCAGATGAGCTGATCTCTTTTTTCTAGACCCTTGAGAGGAATAGGGTAAATATGCAATTACTTGAATTTTTCCATAGATTTTTGCATTTGAGGTGGATTTACATGCTTGTGATATTTTCCAGACACGAATCCCAGCCCTGTAAAAGCAGCCAGTCTGCGAATGGCTGCAGACAGGCAAGAAATGATATAATCTATTAGAGATTTCCTTCATTATCTCTCTAATCAAAGCCTCTATCAGCCTCCTTTGATGCGCTGCTGGAAGAAAAGATCTTCAAGTAAACTGATGCTGGAGATAATTAATGAACTCGCCATCCTCTTGCCTTACAGACAGAGGCAGTGGAAGGAAGAAGAGCTGTCCTTTGCAATTACTGATCTGTGGTTTTCCATCCGAGCGCTGACAGCTTGTAGGACATGAAGTGGAAAAGCGTTTTACCAAACTTTCAGGCTTCGGCCATCAATTCCTTCACTTTAAGGCTATTTCTCCCTGGTCGTATTTCTCCTGCTGCTGGATAACACTCTTGATGGTGAAAAATGGCTTTAATACTTGAACAGTTATAGCTGTATGTAGTGTAGCCTGGTAATATTATCTATTTTATGCTTTCCTTACAGCAAATACCCTCACCTCTGCTATCCTCACATTATTGTACATTAAATCCACCTTTATTAGGATTGAATAGAAAACTGAGAGTAAGAACTGGGTCAGTGGAGTAATATTGATGAAGCAGGTTGCTATAGGCATGCCGTATTGTTTTTCCTAGGGGCTTGGCAGTGCGATTAGGGAATGATTTCTGTCCTAAGATCTCAGCTTTTTCATGAGAACTTCTCTTTCCAAAGATCTGGGAATCCCAAGTCATGCAAAGACATGGTTTCCCTTTCTCATGATTGAAAGGATAAGGCTTAAATTCCTCTGTCGTCTCAGACCAAGCCTGGGATGGCAGGAGGAGGTTTGCAGTCCAGTTTACCAACCTCAGTCTTTTCCTTTTAGAAATGATGTCCTTTTTGCTTAGCATTTCCTATCTTTCTGGTTCTTTGGGTCCTTGAAATAATTCTGAACTAGTTTAAGTCTCCTTAAATTTCCCATTTTTAGGTCTGCTCAAGCAGCTAGATGGGAGGGAGCAAGCTTTAAACACGGAGCTGCCTGATGCTGCTCAGAGCTGATCAAAAATAACATCAGCAGAACACAAACAACAGCCTCTTCCCAAAGGAAATTTCACCCGAAATATCAAGTGGTAAAGCAGAGAGGAGAGTATATAATGAAGGCAAGGATGAGTTTAGAATGTTTTCCAGCAACATCAGGGATTTTGCTCCATGTCGTGTGTGTGCAGAGTAGATTTATGACAAAGCAAAACTTCTTTGATTTGGTTCAGGTTTGGTCTCCAGAGGCTTGCACATAAATCAATTAATACTTGTAGGAGTTACTAAAGACTAAAGAAGCCAGCAAATTAGTATTACTAATGCATCAGAAACTGGGAATTTTCTTTCTGGAAAAACACTGTTGCTGTTGCAATGCAGCAGCCTGACAGCACCACCGTTCTCATATAAGGCCCTACAGAAAAGGAAGACCAAGAAGTGCCAACATGCACCACACCATACTGCTCACTCGTGGTTCTGAATGTATCTCCTCCTCTTCCAAGTGCTGATGGGCACTGTAAGCTCCCATGGAGTTACATGCAGTAACATGGAGTTACATGGAGTAACACCATGCTGCAGATGGTAAACACCATTCAGTGGTATCTTAATGCTTCACTTCCAACACCGAGGGATCTGCTCTTGTCCTCTGGAGTGGATGAAAAGCTTTAACTTGCAGATGTGTCCTGCTCAAGTCAAGAACAAGCTGGCCCAAGGATGAATGATGAGTGCTCCATCCCTGGCAGTGCTCAAGGCCAGGTTGGACAGAGCCTTGGGCGGCATGGTCTAGTGTGAGGCATCCCTGCCCATGGCAGGCGGGTTGGAACTGAATGACCTTAAGGTCCTTTCCAACCCAAATCATTCTGTGATTCTATAATACAGGATCAGATGTCTGAAGAATACTCTTGAGCAGTTTAACTAGGCATCTAGCTGAGTTTTTACAGCAGTTACAGTGAGTGCTGTTGCAGAGCAATATCGGCAGTGGTCGACAGTCAGCAGCAGCGGAGTTAGCTCTCAGTAGCTGAAGATTGTGCTGGTTTGCTTGTCGGAAGGTTCTCTTCCATAGGACGCCCTGTATCAGCTCTTGTCACTTATCTATCCCCTGGTGCTGCTGGTGACAGACAGCTCTCTGAAAATGGGGACTGAAAGGGACTGATGCTTTTTGGTAAAAGTAGTCAGCTTTAGAGAATCAGAAAACCTCCCTCTTCCTGACTGTCTGCCTGGGAAAACAGGGAATGTTTTCATCTTCAAGGCACCTGCTTGTGATGATTAATAGTTTGAAACTGCCTCTTATAAAAGGAACTCGCTCACAAATGATAAATCCTTGTCTTGGCCTATAAGTACTGCAAAGCTCCTAATGAATGTCCTTTCTCACACACTCCTTGTACACAGAAAGCCTTAAAAAACAAAATCTGCTAATTAATTTTAAGCCTCTTTGCAGCAAAGCCTAAGAATCAGATTTACCAAGAGACCAGGGGGTCCATCTGGTGCAGAAAGCTCATGCCCATGCCAAGGTGCTTGTTTCAAGGAAGGATTTAGGCCTAGATATTCCCCATTGGCAGCACTGTCAGTTGTATTAACTACTGGGATGGTTATCAGCACGTTGAGGGGATGCTGAAAAGGGTCCTCAGCCAGAAGCTGGAGTGGCTCTTCCTGGACTGCTCCCATGCGAGGGACAGAGAGTAATAGAATCAACTTGGTTGGAAAAGACCTTTAAGCTCATCCAGTCCAACTGTTCCCCCAGCACTGCCAAGGCCATGGCACGGAGGGCCTCATGTACACAGTGTGTGAACACTTCCAGGGATGGTGCTTCCACTACACGTGTGCAGTGCCTTTTTACCACAGGATCACTCCCAAATGATAGGATGAAATCTGCTAGGTTTTAGAAGCAGGTCAGATAAAGCATAATGGGAGCCCAGTGAAGCTTTTTCTAGTTTTATTGTCTAGGTTCCTTACAAACTCATTTAAATAAGACAATTGGATGCAGCATCAGTTTATATCACCTATGAACTCTACTAAGGGTGTCAGCACTGCACAGGAGCTCACTACCAGTCTCTAGCTGAGAGGACATACAAGCAGGCTCCTGACATCTCTGCCTTTCCTCAGCCAAACCAGCTTTGGACAGGAAATGCAGAAGCTTGGTAACCAAACTTATTCAGACGTAGGAACTTCATGGTGACAGAGGAGATGGATGCAGGTCACTCTGCTCCTAGGGCAAAGGCATTTATTTTTCAAACTAAAGGAAATTCAGTCAAGCAAAATAGCCTCTACAATACACAGGGTTTGTCCATGGCAGAGTGCAGTGGCACACACGTGTGCTTTTTACACCTCCTATCACTTTTGCAAGAGCTGTTCTGTGTGTTTCATCATCTTGATCATCCTTACTCAGTGTTTGTAATTCTGATCTTTTCTGAGGAGCACATTAGATCCATGGCAATGAAAATCTGCTCGAGTTCCCCACAGGATTTGGGCTGATTTTGGGGTGGAGAGAGGTCAGGAAAGCAACAGCACGAAGGAGACCTACTCATTTTAACTTCAGCTGTTCCTGTGTCTAGAGAGCTCATGAAAAGAGAATAGCTTGATGAATGCAAAAATAGAATAAGCTAGGTAGAGAGAATTATTCCAGATTTTAAGTGTGTATCACATGCAGTAGACAGTAATGGAAGTAAACATGCAATGCTTCTTTGCTCCCATTTAGGAGCATCCCATCCTTTCTAACCAAACCACTGTTTGACCAGGATTTGTTCTTTGTTTTCTTCTGTCTTTCAGCAAAGGATAAACCATCAGATAATTCCTTACCAGAAAACAGCCTTTGAAGGAGTCAAGAGCAGGTAGGGATTTTGCTTCGGGTAACATCCTTGAGGAATATTTGCTTGTATGTTCGATGATGAGCTATGCAGCTGTGCAGGACCTGACTGGGAGGAGATGAGCTGGACTGACAAGGTCCATTGCTCAGCCAAAACCAAGCTCAGTCACCTTGGCCTACCCTCGTGCTGGCATGAGAGCTCATGCATGGGGCTGGCTGAGGGTTAGCAGAGCAGCTTGTATGACTTGGGTCACATCCTAGTGACCACTTGGGACCAAGCCCAGCACCATGCTGCCCACCTGCATATGAGGTGGTGGTGAGACAAGGGCAGTGTGTGACCCCTAGTGCTGGCCACCAGATCGACAAGCAGAGAGATGGAAGTACTGTTACTGTTGAAGTAAGCTACTGAGATTTTCTTGTCTTCCTCTTGTTATATGCTTTTAATGAACATACTGAGCAGGGAACATTGGTTAACGCCACATTTGTGTGTATAAAAAAGAATGCAGCTGTGAAGCATGTAGTGTTATCTGTTTCCATGTGGTCACCTTGAAGGGTTAAGCTTGAGCACCTGGGCTAGGAGAAGTCAGATGTTGCACCACATGTCCCTTCAAATGGTTATTTCAAATGTTTGCAATCTTGACAAGGTTTTCTTGCAAAGCTGGTATGAAATAATGTTCATTGCATGCCCCAAACAGTCTGTAGAAGCATTGAAATTGTTAAAAATCTAGATATACTGCTGAAATTCAACTGATTATGCTCAATTTTATTTGAATTTTTAATTCCTCTCCTGCTATCTTTTCCTTGGTTAGTGGTCAAGTCTAACTTTCCCTTTGAAGCTCAGCCCTGTCAGACACAGCTTGTGGCTGATTGCATCGGATGGGGAAGAAAGGGGCTTTTACTGGAGTCTTGTTTTTAATCATGGTGCATAAATTAGGACACATTAAGGCTGTGTGGGCCATGTGGCTGGTTGTGGGTTGACCGTGATGTGATGCCAAGTGAGTACCACACCAGATAGTGCTGAGCGGTGAGAAAGGGTCTGGTGGCTCTGCTGGCAAACCATACGCATGTGAACTGGGGACAGCTCTTGGGAAAAGCTATGGTAGTTCACAATGAGCATGGGAGTGGGCTAAAACCATTAGTCAGAGGTTGCCTGCATTTCAGAGCTGGTTCAAACGTCACTGCCTTACTTTCTGCGACAAAGTTAGGAGAGCATAAATCATCGTATCCTGAGCTTGCTTAATGCAGAGGTTAACTTGCTCTAGCTATATTTCAAATTATCCATATATGATGCAAACATGCTTTGGGCAATGCTGAGCTAAACAGCTGGTTGAAAGAGTATTGTAGCTTCAGTTGGGTGCCAGGTTATCACATCCTTGTTTCTTCAGGGTCTGCCTGCAAGTGCTGTGCCAGAAATCCTGGGGTGATGGGCTGCGGATCGGTAGTTCTGCAGGAGCCCAGCTGGAGAGCAACAACTTGTCCCTTTCCTTCAGCATCATGAGCTGTGTTCCTCTGGGTTTGAGTCAGGAATCGTGCTGCCCTGGGTTGGATTGCTCTGTTGGATTTTCATGGCTGTGCACAGTTCTGTGTTTCATCAGCGGAAAGCTTGTTCAGTCACACTGAAGCCATGCTCCTGTCAGTGGGACGTGCCTGCGGGTGCCAGGCCCTGGCAGAAGGGCAGAGATCAGTTCGGATGTGTTTGTATTTACACCTGTGTGCCATTGCTTGGCAGATTTAGTGGCAATGGCAGCTGTAGTCACTTGATATAACAGAAATACTGTATCAGGTGCCTTTTCCCTACTATAACCCCAGGAGCTTCATGCTTCTGGGCGTCCTGTGGGGTACAGGAGCTGATGCTGGCAGCTGCCAGAGCTGAAGCCCTGGAGAGCAGTGCAGACCTTTCTGAAGGGCTGGGTAGCACAAGGGGCACTTACACAGACAGTGTCATTTTGGGACATGTTTTAGAGCACCCATTTATGTACTGCTTTCACAGGGCAGACTTGACAACAGGTCATTTAAGGGCAGCCATCGCAGGGATAGCCAGATTGCCTTGGCTGTCTTTAAAGGGTTTATCCCAAGAGGCAGCTGTCCTGGTTGAAATCCAGCCAACAGCCAGGTAGGATCCAGTCTTCCCCTGCCATACCCAGGAGCTCACAAATCCTGACTTGAAGCCTGCTGAAACATTTGCATCAGCTATTGGGGATGTCGCTGGGTCATGGGCTGGTGCTCAGCTCTGCTCTGTGACTCCCAGCTTCCTCCCCATCCAGGCAGGAGCCAGGAGCAGGGTGTGAAACTCCAGATCTCCTTCCAGGAGGGCAGTGCTGAGCTCTTGCGAGCTCTTTCTCCTGGAACAGATTAGAATACGCTGAGCTATGAAGACTTGTCTTAATTAATGCTTTAGAAGGTTACAGCTAGATCGGGGGAAATAATCAATAGTGAATCATCTACTCGGCAGCTTCAGCTCTTTCCTGTGGGTGAGTTATCTGTAAGCAGCTTGCAGTTCGCTCCATTCATTCATTATTTATAATTATTTCCCCAATAATTCCTTCCAATTGCTTTTGGTCTGCAGCTTGTTTGCAAGCAACGAGTGGAGAGCGCCTGGGACTCGCTAGGCAAGCTGTGATCATTAGTTCTTGGTGGGACGAGCAGGTTATATGGCCTCATGCTGGGTTCCTGAGTGGAGCAGCCCAGCTCTTCCCATCCTCTTTAATGAATTCAAAATAGCTTTGGGCAAACATTCCCTGCTCCTTGTGCACCATCCCTACTCACTGCCGCCTTAGTTAAGTCCTTCACTAGGAGACTCGTTGGGCTGAGGCATGGATTTGGAGTCCATCTCTTTGGGGTTTTCCTGAACTGATCCTTGTTTGCTCTATTGCCAATATCAGTAGCAGGGGCTTCCAAATCAGCACGTCTAAGTGGCTGCTGGTGTTTTCACTGTAATGAGCATGCTTGTGCCACCACTGAAACTGCATTGAAAACATCAGAGGCCATCTGGGACCCTATTAAACCTTGCTGGTGTCCTTGTCTGCAGTGGATTGGTCCATGCACCCAAAGACCTCATTTACAGGTTTTGCTGTGTCCGAAGTGGCTGTGACCCTGGAAGCAAATCACCAGCAGTTCAGGACTCTTGTCATGTCCCTGGCTTGCAATGTGCCTCCCCCTGTTAGAATCACTGCACCACCACAGCTCCAGCAAGGCTGGGGCAGTTTTGATGATTAAAAGGATTTCTGCTTGATAAGAACTAGAGTGAAACTCATTTCAGGTAGCAGCCAAACAGCTGCTGGATGGTACGCGGTTTCATTACTGCTGCCACCAACTGCATTGTTTTAAGCAGAGGACATAAATAGGCTCTGACATAGATCAAAGAAAACACCAGCTGCGGGTCAGCCACACTCTGGGGATTCGTTGCTGTGTTATCTGCTGAGAAATCAGGCAAGGGGAGCCTGCTGCTGTCCCACATCACAGGGGCAGGGTGTCTCAGGGCTGCAGGAGGGTGGAGTGCCCCATGCTGGAGGGGTTTGGTGGATCAATTCCCCTTCCAGCACTGTCGTAGCCCCTGTAAGACAGATCTTAGGATGCAGTCATAAAAGGTAAGTGCTGGCAATTGGACCTAGGTGTCTCCTGGCAGTGCCATTCCAGGCAACAACCAGTGCTGGCACAGGAATCCAGCCAAATTTCTCTTAGAGTGAATGAATTAAAACCTTGATCATCTGAATCAATAACTGAATGGAGGGTAGGAATTGCCAGCTGTTGTCCCATGGGACATGGGGGCAAGGCCAGGTTGAACAGGGCTTTGAGCAGCCTGGTCTAGTAGAAGGTGCCCCTGCCGTAGCATGGGCTTGGAACTGGGTGAGCTTTAGGTTCTCTTCCACTCTATGAGTCCATCATAACTGTCACGATCCCTGGGATTGCCTCTAGGAAGAGTCCTTCACCCCTCCATTAGGAAGCCACCACTCAGCCCTTCTCACTGCCAACACCAGTGGTTTGCTGGGGCTGGGCATCACCTCTGCTGCAGGTGCTGATGCAGAGAATTTAGGGAGGTGACAGAAGGGGTTTCACTATATAGAGTGATGTAGTCCACAGGTAGATAGAGATCACTCTGGTTGTCATTTCTATGGAAGAAGGAAGGAGGAGAAAGGAATGCTGCCTAAAACATGGACAAATCCTGATCTCAGTAGCAAGATGAGCCCAGCACAAAGAGCCACTGAGCCCCTGAATAGTGCTGCCTGCAAGCTGGGATGCATCCCTCAGCCTGTGATGGTGTTCCAGGGCTGCAACTCCAGCCTGCTGGGTGCAGCAAATGCTCCCAGCTTTATGCCTCCATCCGTCCACCACTGAGACTCAAGCAAAGTAGAATCAGCCCCTTGGCCTGCCCTGCTCCGAGTCCCTGCAGCAGCTGTGCTCCACCACCCTGATGCTGCGCAAGCAGGGGGAGAGGGTTGGGTTTTTTTTTCCCTCCTTAAGTCAAAATCAATGATGATGACAGAGTTATAAGGTGAGCGATGGGAAAGAAGAAGAAAGCACCCGATGTCAAATTTGATGCAGGAGGCAGTTAGAGGAACCTATTACTAGTTCTGTTGCCTTAGGGTATGTTGGTGGGTACATAGGAGAGTGTAATGTCAGCGAAATGGGAGAGCAGTCTCTTTCTCCTTGAACCCTTATCATTAATGTGGAAGGCATACATTGTCAGCTATTAGTCTGGAGGGGAGGGAGAATAGCATGTGAGATGTCTTAGTTTGGAAATGGAGTCTGACTCGACATTGTCTGGTGTGTGAAGGATGGAGGGTTATTGTAATTGTTGTTGTTGTTGCTGTGATTATTATGAGTATTATAGCATTTGGGAGAAAATGGGGCTCTGAGGCTCTGCTGCTTGTCATTGCAGCTTTTGAGGAGGAAAGACTGAAAAGCACAGTGTAGTGGATGCTCTGGGTGATGGGAGCCTCCTTTCAAAGCGTGATGGTGGAGTGAACCGCAGGGGTGCTCTGTGTGACCAGGAAGGACCAGGTCCGTGTCCCACACCCAGCAGTCACACTGGGTGTTGCCGAGGAGACATGGGTTGTTGTGGGAGAGTCTTTGCAAGAGACATCCAATAAAATACAAGAAGCTGGTCTTAATTATTCCTACTGCTGCTGTAATCATTGGTGAAGAATGAGGAGCTGCACCCTGTGATGCAGGGAAGATCTGCAGGCACAGGTTTAGGGTCTGAAGTTGGGGTGACTGCCACCCTGGAAACAAGCCCAGGACAGCATCAGTCTGTCTGGTTTACACCTCAGCAGCAGCTTTTGTCCAGAGGCACCAGATATTTTGTGCAACCTCGGTTGAATCCATTTCCATGTGCCAGGGCTCCTGTGTCCGCAGGTACAGTCACTCTGCCCCACCATGTCTCCCTGTCTCTGACTTACCCGTTGATACAGTTTCTCTCCTTTAGGAAATGTAAATAATTCCTTGGGCTCTGTTAATCCCAAGATTACATGGGTAATTCCTGTTTGCATTAAAAGGAGGATCTCTTTTGAATTCCCTGCATGTGAACGAGCAGCACACGGGCTCCTGCACCGAGCCCAAGCGCATCACTGGCGCAGACACTTCCCTCCTCCAGTGCTGGCTGCATTCAGGGGAGGATCTGAAAGGAAACACAGAATTAGATCTTTTGCCTCAGGACGTTCATTTTTTGGATGCACATTGCAAATGATGTCTCTTATTAATTCCAGCCGTTAGTCCCTTCCTTCTCTCTCTGCCTTTGCCATAGCAGCTTTCAGAGCCACTTCACAGCAACATGGGGAGATGAAGGGCCTGATCCTGCACCATGAGGTGGGAGAAAACCAGGTTGTGAGCAAGGAAAGCAAATCCATCCTCTCTGTGTCTTTTCCTCCTGGCATATGACAGAATCCCAGATTTTTTCCCCAGAATCCCAGGTTTTTGGTTAATGATGCTGCATTATTAGCAAGCCTTTTATTCCCACACCTCATTCGAATGGGTGAAGACAACGGGTGTCTGCAGCTCCCCGCCAGCCCAAAGCCAAAAGCCAGGGGAGATGCCAAAACCTGCCCGCAGCCCTGGGGTCACCTGGCAGTGGCAGGGCAGAGCGGAGGACTTGGCTCCCTGCATTGCGCCGCCTTGCTGCTGCTCGTGCCTGAGCCTCCCACTGCTGCTCGCAGGGGAAAAGAATTAATTAAGCCAATTAATGAAGATAAATTGGAGCAGCAGCTTTGGAAAAACACCATCGGTCAACAGCAAAGCATTCCCCGGGGCAGGCTGCAGAGGCAGTGGCTCTTCTGCCACCACCTTTCCTTGCCTTTCCTTTCCTGCCGTTCCTTGCCATGGCCTCGGAAGGTCAGCTGGGAGCAACCTAAGTGAGCATGTGTTGTGTTTGGAGCTGGGTAGGTCCAAGGTGATAATGAAATAAAATGGAAAAGGAAAAGAGAAAAGTGTCTAAAATACCCTAAAAAGCTGTATACGTCCTGGTACAGACCCTTTTGCTAGGCACTGAGTCAGGCCAGCATGGTAGGGATGCTGCTGCAGTGGCATCAGACCTTCAGCCTCAGGGGCTGTCACTCAGTTCCTTCATTAGGATGGGAAAAAAGGGCTTGGGAGCCTTTGCTTCCCACAGTGGTTTTATTTCAAAGCTTTCACTTTTGCATGTGGGTTGCTGAATGAAAAAAGCCCCAGATTCTCAATTTTGGGAGTGATTTGGTAGCTGTAAAGAGTAGGAATCCAACAGGGCTTGGGCAGATTTGGGACTGTTCTTGAGGTTGGGTTGAGAGCAAAGTGGGAGAACAAGAAAAACATTTATGCTGCTGTGAAACCTGTATGCTGCTGGTATCTGCTAGAGAAAAAAGGAGACAAAAAGGAGTTAGCTGAGCAGCAAGATTGGTTTTCTTGTATCATTCCAGAAACACAGGGTGGATATTTATTTCATTAGAGTAAGCCTTTCTGTCGCTGGTAAATGAATTCCAAGAAGTGAGAGGAACCCCAGGATCAGGGACTTTGCTTCATTTGGGATTGTGTGCAGCTAATATTCTGGTTAAATAAATACATTTTACTAATTGGATTACTCAGCCAGTGTAATATAGTGCTGGATTTCCAACACGATGCTAATAAATTGTGTGAAGAACTTAATCATGTTAGCTTCCAAAAAGCTTGTAAGAGATGAAATTAAAAAATAAGTAGAAGTTGACATCTATTGCATTTCATAGTGTCTTCATTTTCCTCATCCTTCTTAGAGTTCTCCTAACCGCAGTGTGGCTGATGGGGATTTTTTTCTTTCTTAATCTGCCTGTGATTAGGGAGGGCAGAGCATTAGAATAGGGCCTGTGGGATGGTGGTACCCAGCCTCTGTTTGTCTCTTCTCATGCTGATTCGTATCAAGGTAGAGGGAGCATTAACATCTTCTTCTGGTGTGGCTGGTCCCAAGGAACAAGGGATGGGACAAGAGGAACCAGGCTCAAGCTGCCCCAGGGCAGGTTTAGATGGAGCTGAGGAACAATTCCTTGCCCACAGGCTGCCCAGGGCAGGGCTGCAGGCACCGGCCCTGCAAGTGCTCACAGCGTGGAGACAGAGGCCTCAGTGCCAGGGGTTAGGGGTGGCCTTGGCAGGGCTGGGGTAAGGGTTGGACCGGATGAGCTGAAAGGGCTTTTCCAGCCTGGCTGATTCTGTGATTCTGGAGACAAAGTTGCTGTGCTTTATTTTCTCAGATGCATGCAGAGGGAAGTGAGGCTGGAGAGAAGGCAGAGCTCACAGTGCTCCTGAAACTCAGGCTAGTGCTGAGGATGGGGTCTGGTGCTGGGGGAGACGAATGTATTCCCAAGCTGGGTGCTTCGCCCAGCACATCCCATGGGTCAGTGCATTGTACAAGTGGCCCCTCAGCACTGTGGAGGTGTTGAATGGCAGCATGGGACCAGCTGTGCTGTGCATCCAGGTTCCTCCTCATCAGTTCAGTGATGGAGCATGGAACACTGCCACCATGATCCATCACTACTGAAACACCAGTTCCTTCACACAGCTAACCAATTCACCTGCATGTTTCTATCACAAAGAGAAAATGGAAGAATTGCTTTTCTTTCCCCTTTTTTATTCTTCTTTGATAGAAACATTCAGTCAGAGAAAGAATTGTTCCCCTTTTCCAGGAATTGATGACAAATGGTCTGCTAAACCGCATAACTTGTGTCCCCATCAATAGAATAACACCATGGGTTATAGAGAGAGCTCAAGATGTATTATTTAAGCTGCACCCAACTGTCAATAGGGTCTGCTCCTTACTGAGAAATAAATGCCAGGCAAAGAGAGTTCTGTGGCTTGAGCCAAGGGGTCAGGGATGCTGCTGCCTGATGGAGTCTGCTCTGAGGATCTGGCTAGGACACTGCTTCCCTCTCACACGGGTCAAGTGCAGTGCTAACAGCCACAGTGTTCTACCTGGGGTAAGGATGCTTACTCCTAACTGAAATTGTACCCCAGCTCTTTCTGTCTGCTGTGTATGGACCTGTCACAGCCCCCCATGCGTACAAGGTTTGCTCTGATACCACTTCATGTGGGCTCAACACCAGCACCTCCATATAAAGGAAATAATGATGTGTGTCTTTGCAAATAGCTCACTCAAGCCCTAGGAGCTAAGGGGTTAAAGTAGCCCTTCCCTTGCTCACAGGCTGCCTGTTTGGACTCCCCTAAATATTTCTTGTGTATTTGATGCATCAAATGGTGATAATTGTTGTATCAAAGAGGCATGTGCAGGAATAATTTGCCTGTCTGAAATGCTGTGAGTGGTTCAGATGAAACACTTGGCTGCTGTGATTGACACTAAAAAGAAGGAATTGCCAGTTCTTGTTACAGAGTTGGTTCCCCATGAAGGTTTAGACGTGTGGCTTGGTGTGTGCATTTTAGTAACCAGAGATTCTGTGCCCCATCCCTTTGGTGAGCACCCTGGTTTTCAGCATGGTGCACAGGGTGAAGGGAAGATAGCAATTCCCACGCAAAGGCAGGAGCCAGCTCCTGTTCCCAGCTGCCTTTCAGAGTCAAGCCCATAACACAGGTAAAGCAAAGTGTCTGAGAACAGTTGGGATGCAGGAATCCAAGTCCAGCCTGGCATCCACCGTTGGTACTTACGTACCCCGAGCCCGCGGCTGTGCAGCACTATACACAGAGCAGCTAAATCCCTGCACTGCTGTGCCTCCCCTCTCCTCCTCCCGTTTAGATCTTCTCCTGATCAAAGTCTCCTTCGTTTCTTCATTCCCCATGCACAAGGAGCATTGTCTGCGTGAGGCCTCACCCTGCACTTACTTATATTTTCACTCCCAGCAGGATTTCAAAACAACAAACCAGCCCCTGAAATGGCAGCAGCTTCCCCATAACCTGAACCTCATTGAAATACTAATAACTAGGTTTTGATGCAGCTTTGTGGGTATTAATGCAAATGTTTTTCTGACTCCCCAGGTTTAATAGCAACAGCTTATACAACTCTAATTAGCATAACAAAATTCAGTGATGAGGAGTAAAATGCTTGTCTTGTTTGATGTTGCCTGGTAATTAGCAAGAATAATGATCTCTGCAGCAGTTCCTGGTTCTTGGCTCACAGGAGATGGCAGAGAGCACTCTGTTACCTCTGGTCTTGTGCGGAGGATGCAGGTGATGGGAACTACATGTGCTCCATGTGCCCTGAGAGCCAGACAGGCTCAAACAGAGCACAGACACGGAGTCCAAGGGCTCAGGGATGTTCTGCTATGGTTTGGTCCATGAGGAGTTGTATGATGAGGTGTTGAGTGGGCACATGAGCTCTGTGTAAGTCTTCAGTGGCTGCCCTGCCTTTGGACAGCGAGGGGCAGCAATCGTGTGGAGCTTGGCCATGGGTTTTGGTTTAGAGATTGGATCCGTGTGTGTTTGAGGTGCTGCGTTTTCCCTTCTGCATGCAACTGGGGCAGCTTCCTTGTCCTGTTGCAGATACTGGAGACAGGGACTCCCTGAAGCAGGTCAGTGGAAGGGGGAGGAAATGTCTACCCTGCAGTGTCCTCTGCACAACGAGAAGCAAAGCTGCTGCTGCAGCACACCCATGTTCACTCATCCCAGCAGCAGTATACAGCATTCACCCCAAAAGAAACCTCTTCTCCATGCCTTTGCCTAGATGTTCAACCCAACAGCTATGTGACCTGTGTGTGCTCTGGTTTGGGCCAGGAGGAGCTAAAGGTCAAAAGGAAAGAGGCTGTTGCTGACATGGCAGACAGCAGCATCTCCCAGGTTGCAGCCCTGTCTGCTTAGTCTATGTTTGCAGACAAGGGCTCTGGATCACCTTTAGTATTTCTCCCAAGGTATGAACCCTTCTACTTGGGTCTATGGGGAAAGACAGACTCTACCTGGCCACAAACCCCCCTTCATGCCCCCTTTGCATAAGAGGGGAAGCATTAGAAGCCTTCATGGCCATGATGCAGCCCAGTGGTACCCACATCTCCATCACCCACCACAGGAGAGCTGTGATACGATCTGTGCCATGAACCCCTGAGGAGCTCTCTCAGAGGTCCCTCTCCTTGCCCATGCCATTCAATGTGTTATGAGTTAGGGTCTTCCCATTAGGCTGGGTGCATGAAGCCCTTGTGTTAACCACATCCTGTACCTTTGTCTCCTGCTGGCTCCTGCCTGATCCCCCACCACCATCCCCTCCTTCCAAAAGCTTTCACTGTATTAACAGGCATAAAGTAAACCAGCCAGGGCAGTAAATTTTGAACTAGTAAAAAGAACCCCTCCTTTTATGTGTTGTGGAGTTGGCTTTATGGAGGGCAGTGCTGAAGGCTCTTATTGAGATAAACATCCTGACTGAGCTTTTTAAAGGACTAAATACCGTTGGCCATTTGTGGGATGTGAGATGACAAAATGAGCAGAGAAGTTAAACTACCTGCTACTGAGCATCAGCTGGATTTCGGTGGCAGTCTGGAAGCAATCTCTGACTGTGCAGGCAGCTCCCAGGCTGCGGCTTGGCCAGCACAGCACAGGGGAGAGCTGCCGTGTTTCTTATGTACCAGAGCTTGGATACAGCAGCAGACATGGCAGTAGCCTGATCCAATACAGCAAATCCTTTGTTTCCTGGCTAAGAAAGCTAATTTTGCAAAGCAAAAGCTTGAATGGTGTATAGTCTGTGAGTGCCTCTAGTCTGTGGTGCTCCTGGGAGAGAGAAATTGTCATCTGAGGAATAGGACAGATGCAACCAGGACTGCTCAATTGTGTTTCCTCCTTCCCTCCACCCTCCCGGTGTTTCTGAAATGGCTCCTACCATGAGACACCCCGAGACAAGATGCATTCATTCATATTAATAACGTTTGAGTATCTGCATGGGTAAGGTGGCTCAGAGAGAGGCATTCGCGATGAGAAGAATAATTTGGGCCAGCCAGTCTTTGCAAACCACTCTGGGGAAAAGCTTTCCCAGCCTGAGCGCAGTGGGAAGCTTTGGCTTTGCTGTTCGCATAAGAAAGCACAAGCTGAGCTGACAAGCTGCGAATGCCAGCCTGGAATGTCCTCTCTATTCCCTCCATAAGGAAGCTCCTCCCTGCCCAGTGCCACCTCCTCGAACCAGGGCTGACCCCTACCAGGCTGGGGACGTGTGGGACCCTCAGGGATATCTGGGGTCCCCCTTTTCCAAGTGATGCAGGAATCACTGCATGGCAGTTGTTCCCAATGAGGTGGTTACCCCCAAACCCAGGGCTGTGCTGCTGGAGTGCTCCAGCCCCATCTCACAGCCAACAGGGGAAGCTCCTGGGTCCAGGAGGTGGTTGAAAGGCACTGAGCTCCCATCTCCTCCTATAGCATTTTCCAGAGTCTCCTACAGAGGAAATTCCTCCAGAGTGAGATCATGTCCTTTTCTCCAAGGGAGGTCAGATCTGCTGTGGGGCTGGGAGCTGGGGATGGGGAAGAGATCCTGCCTGCATCCTCTGGGTTCCCACTGACGCTACTCGTCAAGGTGTGCTGGCATCCCTGCAGTTTTCATAGGGATACTTATTGGTTAGCCGAGATTCATCACACTGAGGTGGTGAACTGCATTGCTGCTTATCCTGCCTTAGTAGTTGCTTTGGTGTTTCCTCATGTTTGTGGCCTGCTGAAGGATAACAGCATCCTGCAGTGAGCACAGCTCCTGTCCTTGTACCCAACCCCTGCTCAAGGTGAGGTGCTAAGGGATGCTTAAAGTGAGATCTAACCTGATGTAATGAGCATCTCACTGGAGATGCACTGGATCTCACTACACAAATGCTTGTTTCATGCAGGGGTTTTATTTGCTGTAGATAATAATAAGCAATAACAAGATCTTGTGCTTGGCTTGTTAGTGCGGAGTGTAACCCTGAACCTGAGGTTCAGCAGCAGGGCTCAGTACTAGCAGCAAAAAGACCCTGAGAGGCAGATGCACAGAGCATGCTGTGGCCAGACAGTGAATGCTCATGTAAATGTGGATAGATCTGTTTCAGCACAGTGAAAAAATTCCTCTTGTGTTGTGTGTCAGCAGAAGATGGCAAATACCCAGAAAGTTCCCACTTTCTGTGGGGTTTCCAGAGGGTTACAGATTGCAAACCTTTGTTGCTTCTCCACATTTCAGCCAAGCTTCCCTAGCTGCAAGGTAGGTTTGTAGTCTGGCTCATAGGATCGGTGTCTGTGGGTTTCAGCAAGTCTGGAGGGCTGTGCAAGTTGTGGATGCAACTATAACAAGTTATGGCAAGGCATGTGGGGTTCAGAAGGTGTGTGGGGTCTGAGTTGGTGGCGAAGGTTGGACTGGGTTTTGAGCTGAAGTGACCCTGGTGGTGCCCAGAGGGATTTCTTCCATGGGCTGAACCAGTCTACCCTTCAGCAGGGACTTTTGTATTTCAAATGCAGGACTTTAACAAGTAAATGGCTTGGCTGTGGACTCATCTAAGTTTTCCAGCAGGACATGTCTCCATCCTTGAATGGGGTGAGGTTTCTCTGCAGATGGCAGCTGGTCAACCAGCTACCAACCTCCTGCTGCTAAGCACTGCCAGGTAGCAAAGGCGAGAGTGAACAGACCCACTGGTGGGATCTACCTGTGGTCAGAGGGTGCTAAAGGGGCTCCTCAAGGAGGTTTTAGAGAGGGGATCTGCAGGTAACTGGGTTTCCAGCACGGCTTCAGTGCAAGGCGACAGCCAGCGACACGGTGGAGGGAGGAAAGCCCAGAGTAGGTGCTGCTGTAAAGCATTTCCATCCCTTTCAGGCTCAGCAGGCGTGCAGGCTTCCCACAGTCTGCGGGAGTGTGGATGGGAGTGATAGAAATGTAAAATTTGCCTTCTCGGGTTGTGAAGAGTGCAGTTTGCAGCTGGAGATGGATCACCAATCTTCCAGGGAATTGTGCTCTACAAGGTTAAGCATGTTTGCAGAAGAAATATGGATAATGCTCTTATCATGTATGACCTTTACTATATGTGTAACATTGTCAGTGACAAAAATGCCATTTTTTAAATGGTTTTCACACTATGGTATCCAGCCATTAATCATGATGTATGTGAGTGGCTCTATATTGTTTCTCTGAAATTGCAGCATTAGATTAGTTTCCATCCTGGCTGCTCACATGAATTGTACCCCCTGTTACCATGAGCAAGGTTCCTATTTTCCATGCTTAATGTCATTCTGGCCCGACATTTACCCAGAGGACTAGAGAGAGAAACTTCCAAGGCAGGAAAACTGCGGCTCTGCTCTCCTTCCTCAGCAGACAATTTGTGCCTCTGTGTATATAAGTGGTGCACTTACTTTCAGATGTCTCTCTAATCCAGGAATTGATAAATGACTCTTTCAGACACCTCTGCTGATGTTGCATTTTTAATGCAGACAAACTGTGGTGTTGCCTCTAGTCTGTGTATCTCTGCTACTGCCATCCCCACTCTTCATGGGTTAATGTTTCATCTTGCCTGCTGTAATTTGGGAGTTGTTACTTCCAAAGTGCATTTTGATTTACAGAAGGTAAAAAGCAGTTGGCAGTTTGGTGTTTACTCTTTTGTGGGCTTGGTTTTTTCCTTTCTTGCTGTGAGCTTTCAGGTGTGAGTGCTGTTTCCTGCTATACATAACTCATTTTTCTTCTTCCTGTCTGAAGAAAGATGCAACCCAAATGGGATGCCAAACAAACCCTCTTATGTCCTGTTTGAACTATAGGTTTGGGGTCAGGATGTGAGCTGAGGTCTAACTGCTCATTATGTGCATGGTGGCACACAGCACCTGCCAGTACAGGACTTGTGCAGAGATCAAAGGCAATACAGAACTCACAGGTAGCAACTGAACACGTAGGGTTTATTTGCAGCCCAGTTTCTGCTATTCTCCCATTTATTGCTGGCATTAAAGCACCCACTCAAGAGCTGGGCTGGTTTCAGTAAAGTCACAGCAGTGGGCATCCCATTCCCAGTCTTGTGCTAGCCTCAGCGTGGATGTGCACTGGTGTTGCTGTGCACACCCAGCACACTGCCACAGCATCCCAGTAGTGCTGCTGACAGCTGGAAGACGGCATTAGTGGCCATGTAAATGTGGGTTTGGAGGTATCTCATGTCTCAGAAAGGAGTCAGCATTGCCATGGTGTCACTGTAGGCTTGCTGGGAGCTGGTCTCCCTTTGCTGCTGGAGCGGGAATGCATTAAATGAGTCAAGGAGAAGGGAAAGATTTCTGATGGAAATCATGTGGATGTGCTCCATCCATGCAGAGCTGTGGTTATCCATGGGGGAAGAGGGCTTCTCAGTGTTTCATGTCTCCAAATGGAACTCATTAAGGTCTAATCTTGTTTGTTCTCATCAGCATCAAACAGGAACGAGGCCATTGAGATCACTGAGCATGGCTGAAGTGGGGGGCAGAGAATCTGTCAGGATGAAAATCATTGAGTTACAAAAAGGGTCTCTGCTTTGGTAGCCCATTGCTGATTCTGAGGAAGCCTTTGACATACCGAATAACCTTGGGGGGACCACAGGTACCTTTGTCTCTGGGCTGGAGTCTCTCTCCCTTCCTCCTACTTTCCTGCAGAGCTCTCTGCTTCAGAAACTTTCCATCTCTTCCTACATGTACATGTTATTCCCAGCATGGTAAGAACTGATTTCCTTAACACCACTTCCACAGGGCTCCATAATCTCTTTATTCTGCTTTCTTACATTACTTCAGTATCACAGAGAGGCAGCAGGTTCCCCACCACAGGGTGCTGGACCTTCCCCAGTGAGCAACCTGTCCCCTCCTTCTGTCCCCACAGACCTTGCAGGCTTTGCTTCTGTCTCCAGACATCCCTATTGCTTATTGATAACTTTCTGGTACCAAACTGAGTGCCTGCTGCTATAGTAGCCCTTGCTCAACTGGGCTGTGAGCTCTCACCCATGTCTCAAGATGTGGATGGCATGAGCATGGGCATGACTGATAGACCCTGTGGGTGAAACTGGGAAAGCACTGCCCTCCCTTGGCACCAGCCTCCTCCTGCACAGGAGCATCTTGAGATGAATAAATTATGTGTGTGTGGGAGCAAATGCAAAACAAATGGCACGTGCTCATGAGATCAGGCGTGTCTCGGCTCTTTGTCTCTATCTCAACTCTATGCTCTTGTTTCAAGCTGTTTTTCTGTGTCACATGCACTGAACTTTGAGACTGATAATACTATGAGAACTTCCCAATTGTTGGTACTGTCTAAAGAGGTAATGCACCTTTCTGTCTGTCTGTGTCCAGCCTGTCTTAGGGTAATCCCAGACCTTAGTTTCTCAATTTACTCCGTCTTACTGGTTTTCTTCCTTCATTGGAAGCCCTGGAGAACAGTTTGGGATCGTGACACACAGACCAGGTCTGCTTGGATAAGGGTGCAGAGGGCATTTTGGGGAGCTGGACCTCCTCCCCTCTACAAAAAGGTTGATGTTGGCAGCATTACTCCATGTTCCACGCTGTGCAGTGAGTCAAACTCTAAGTAACTAAATAAAGATGTAATTTTAATGATGATTAAATTGAAGCACCTCATTAATTTCATGTGAGAGGTGGGGAAGTACACGGCAGCTCTTTCCCTAAATTCATTGTTTGTCTGGCCGCAAGACGTCCCCTCTCAACGTCTGGTTGAGTCTAATTTAAGTATGTAAATTTAATGGTTCAGTAAGTAAAATTGCCTTTATTGTTTGGAATGGTTTGCACAGTAATTTACGAGCTAGCAAGGCTCATTTGATAGGAGTGGATGATGGAGTAGGTGACTACAGTGAAGGACATGTTTATCTTAAGGATACAGGGGAAGAACGCAGATACGGAGCATCCGTAATCAGGGACCTTGGGATAATAGCACTGCCAGGAGACTCAGACACAATCTGGAACAAAGAAGACCAGAGAGCTCAGTCCTTACGCACGCTGAGGCATGGATGGGATGGCATCCCTTGCCCTCTGCTGTTGCTGTCTCTGGAGATCACACCAGAAGTGAGAGGTGGCAGTACACCAGACACTGTGCAGGAGCAATGTCATCCCCAGGCACCAGGGAGAGGGCTTTGTCATCGAAACAAGGGACAAGAGACCTTGCAGACTGCAGGAGGGACAAGGAAACGTTTTCAACTGCATTCAAGTCGTCTTTTTTCCCTATGGAGCTGTTTGAAAAGCCTTTTGCTTGGATGCACGGTGAGCTTGGGCAAACTCTGTTAGGAAATGAAAGGGTTGCTCTGCATTTGGGGATAGTTTTCCCCAGCAACACAAGGAGCTCAGGTCTCACCTGAGGCTGGATTTGTGATAAAGCCAGGCTAAGATGCAGGTTGTACCAGTGACCTCTCTTGGCCATCCTGCCACTGTTGTGCATCACTGTCCCTTTACAAGGCCCCTTCATGCTGTAACCAGCGTGATGTTATAGTGGGTTTTAGCTAAAAAGTTTTATGCTGAGGAGCTTAAAGTGCTTTTCAGCTTTCATTAAGTCTTACTACACACCTGTTGTGGGCAGCAACTCTCACCTTTACCTGCAAGCTGATATAGGAGGTCCCAGGGCCACCCAGCTGAGCAGTGTTGGAGTTGGGGAGAACCAGGACACCCTTCAGTCCTCCTGACAGCATCCTTGCCGTCAGACACCCCTTCCCAAAGCCATCATTCAAACAGACAAATGAAGGCAGCAAACTTTACTTTGCTTGACTATAGCCTGGCTTCCAGAAAACCTACATGAGGCAGGTTGCAGCCATAGAAAAATAGAAAGAAAATGGAAGGCTTATTATGAGCAATTGCTCTTTAAAAGGAAATGTGGCAATAGAGGGATAGGTAGCCGTAGAAAGGACAGGGCTTGGTGTTTAACTGGGGAGGGCCCCTTGTCATTTTAACCATTAGCCAGGAAAACTCTCCACAGATTTTTTTCTTCTCTTCTTGCCCTTCTGCCCAGCATTTGCAGCCTCCCTTGCCCAGGCTGGAAGGTGTTGGAGCAAGTACAGAGGAGCATCATGAGCATGATCAGGGGCTGGAGCACCTCCCATACAAAGACAGGCTGAGAAAGTTGGGGCTGTTCAGCCTGGGGAAGAGAAGGCTGCGTGGAGACCTCAGGGCAGCTTCCAGTGTCTGAAGGGGGCCTATAGGGATGCTGGGGAGGGGCTCTTCATCAGGGACTACAGTGACAGGACAAGGGGTAACGGATTCAATGTCAGGTTAGATGTAAGGAAGAAGTTCTTTACTGTGAGGGTGCTGAGACGCTGGCACAGGGTGCCCAGAGAAGTTGTGAGTGCTCCATCCCTGGCAGTGTTCAAGGCCAGGTTGGACAGAGCCTTGGCTGACATGGTTTAGTGTAAGGTGTCCCTGTCCATGGCAGGGGGTTGGAACTGGATGATCTTTAAGGTCGTTTCCAACCCAAACCATTCTATGATTGCCACGAAAGCTTTCCAGGTTGCAGATATCCTTGCTGCTCTGCCTATACCTTGCCTTCTCTTTTGGTTGGCCACAGCTCCTGGAGCTGCCAAAATGTATTTAACCCTGTGGCTGCTGCACTGCAATGAGAGACCATTAGCAAGCCAAGCAGAAATTACATCCCTCTGTGCTGAGAGTGTGGCCATTTATTTTGCTAAGTAGACAGTGTGTAGTGAAGAGTGTGATGAGAAAGGAGGGAGGGCTGGGCATGGGAGAAAAGACCATTAGAAAATGAAAGGAAATCTACCCAAAGTATGTGCTTTTCCAGCTGTTGTATTCCTCAGGCTGTGTTAAGGATCTCAGGGTCTTCTCTGCGTTGTATCCCATGGCTGGTTTGGGCAAGGGAATGATGAGGCAGCTTCAGCTTAAAGAGATGGGAAACTCCTTTTCTCCCACATTTGACTGTGGTGATGGTATCAAAGGAAATTATGGACCTTCTTCCATGGTGATCTTCTGTTGAAGTCAGCTGCTGCTTTGCCCTCAGGGATGTTACAGACTGAATTTTGGGGGTAGGTGCTTCCCTTCTCCTTCACTTTATGGCCATCCACCAGAAACCCCGCTGCCAGTCAGTTTGTGCTGAGCTGCCACAATGATTTTCTTCTGCTGAAATGAGTATCGGGCTAAACCACAATACTTGTTTAATGTTGTGGTTTCCTTCATTCTATTTGCTTCTGAGCCTCCCTCCAGTATGAGAAAGTACACGCCTGGGTTTTAATGCCTGCATGCTCTTTGCAGTTGTCTTTTGGGTTGCTTTCTGAGGTCTTGAAGACCCCAGCTGGGAGATGCTGCTCCAGGCAGGGATCCTGCCTGCTCACGCCATATGGGAAAGGGCTGTTAATGCAGTGGGAATACAGGGAAAAGGGTAATACGAGTGTGGGGAAAGTAAAATGCCCACTTTGCATTAGGGATGGAAATGTGCAATTAACACAGAAATTGGCCAAGTTTATTCCAAGTTTGTTAAACATTGATTTTCAAAACTGTTGTGTGTTCAGTGATGAGCAAAGAGAGATGGTACCTTCTGCTGGCTGGGACAGGCAATGGGGCCACCAGCACCAGCACCCGCTGCTGGGGTATCCCAGTGATGGCGAAGGGATTTGATGCTCCTGCTCAGATTGAGCTTGTTTTGCCTTCTCAGCACTGCCTTTCTCTTACAGCAGGGCTCCCCATCAGGCAGCCCGGCAGATTTGCAGCCTTTTGCCCCCAGCACTGGCTGCAATGAGCAGGGCAACCGCCTGTTCTCTGCCTACAACCCACCCAAATGCAGGCATGTACAGGGCTGCTCTGTGAGCAGGATCCTCAGGAGGACAAAGAGGCTGATGGCCACAGACAGAGCCACTATTGAGGGCCTTGAGACCAGTTAGACTTTATTAATCACCTCTTGAGCCAGCCTGCAGCTTCCTAGAATCCCAGCATCATCCCCACCACAAACACCTTTTAGATCCTTCCAAGGGCCAGGGCTGCAAGTACCCTGTGCAGGCTGAGGCTGGCCAGGCTCAATTATGTCCTTCCACATAGCTCATCACCTCTAATCCTAAGGCCCAAATGTGAGGGCACTGACCTTTTCAAGTCCTGGAAAGGCTGTTCAGATGAGGGTGACAACATGGAAGTGAAAAATGAAGGGAGAACAGGAAACTCTGTGTTACATGAAACAACGTCTTGTGTCCATGTGAAGGGTTTGGCTCTGCCGTCACTTATATAGTTTATCTGTTTAGAGATTAGTGAAACTGCACATTCCGCAAGGAATGGCAAACTGGTGTGTTCCAAAGCCTCACAAAAGACCTTCCCTAACCTATGACAGGAAAGAGAATGATTTGCCACCCCTGGACAAAGCAGTTTGGTACTGAAGAATGATAATGTCAGGTCTGGCTTTGCCTTTAAGTTAGGTTGTACACAATGCAATGGAGGAGATTTCCACCAAAGCCTTTAAATGTTGTAAATATTTTCAGGTTCTTGGGTTTCGGTTTGTGGGGAGAGGGAGTTGCGGGCACAGTGAGGGGTTAATCTTTTGTGAGAGGAGGTTGTTATTTGTATTAAGGTATTAGGGTGCTGATAGTTCAGTTGCTTGTGATGGAGAAGGTATAAAAAATTAATGATGGAAAACAGCTATGCAAAGCAACAGCAGATTATCTGCCGGTTGTGCTGCTTTTTCCTGGGCAAAACACAACTAAAACATGAAAACGAACTCAAATGAAAATGAACTCAAGTGTCAATAACTGAATATCTAAGCCACACAGGCAGGGAACCTTCTGAAATAACTATCCAAGTTCCAGTCTCGCAGTGTCTCTTTCAGGAACTGAGCAGCTTTAGCTCATTTCTTGATCATGCAAACGTCCATTGATATAAATTCATTTTTCTTCCGTGCTTTTCAGCTCTCTTCCATAGCCCTGGGATGTGACTGTCTATATTAATAGGAATTGCTGCCTGACAACCATTAAATGTGCATTTAAGCCTTTTGCATACCCTGAACATGCTAGAGCTGGTCCATGTCATGACTGCTGACGAGCAGGGTCAGGCCCTTGCCTCAGTGGATCTTCTGAGCCTATTAGGCTCTAACGGGGTTAGAACAATCGATATTTACAGCCCTGCCATGGCCAGGCCAAATTCTGCAGCCAAAACAAGGGCCGGCAGCACATGGGCTTTGATACTGGGCTGAGCTGCTGGCTGATGTCAGGTCCCGAAGGGAGGTGGAATGAGGGGAAGAGGGTTGTTGGCTGGCTGGGATGAGCATTGTGGCTTTCAGATTTATTGACAGCATCAACTTCTGAGGCAAAGTCTTTTGGAAGAGTTATTGTGTATTGAGCTGAGTGCATGGGTTTTCAGGCTGAAGAGCAGAGCTCTGCTCCTTGTTTCTCCCTGGGATGCCTGGTCTCTGTGCTCTGCTCCAGTCCCATCTAAACCGCACAGGGATGGCACCTCTTTGTGCATCCTACACTGGGATCTATGGGTGATGTGCTGGGAAAATCCACACGGATCCTTGCTCACTGAACACAACCAGCACTCTGCCTCATCGAGGGGTTAGTGCTGTGATTATAACACCCAGTGAGGCCTGGTTGATGAATGCTTTTGGGTAAGGCACAGAAAAGGTCAGAAAATCGGTGTACACAGAAACAGTGCAACCAGAGACTGGCTAAAGCCAGTTGTTTGGAGCTGTCGTGCCCTGCTGCTCGCACCATGCACGTTATTCCCCAGGGGTGGAATCCCCAGGGCTCCCTGGAAGCTGTAACTTCGCATGTCAGGGTGCCTTGGCAAAGACCTGGGATGGCACTTGGGAAGGCTGGGTTAGCTGGAAGTCTGTTATTTAAATTCATGGTGGTTTTTTTCCTGTGGCCTCAGAGAGAAGTGGAAACCAGAGCAGAGCCTGACCTTACATAAGAGCAAATGTAAAAATAACCCAGGACCATGAGAAGGGGAAGCACAGCGGAGGTGGACCTGAGTGATGCGTCCTGGAGACAAGGCAGAGAAGGGAGATGATGGGCTTTGCTTGGAGCTGGGGCTTTGGAGGGCTCAAGGGACAGCTCTGTAAAACAGGATCCAGTCAGGGTTTTAGGTCTCAGCATTAGGATGAAACTCACAGAAGTGCTGGCTTGAGGCACTTCTGGTCCATTCCTCACATCCCTCAGTTCTCATTTGTAGAGATGGCTTAAGGGAAGGGGTAGGGAAAATGAAGCAAGTCCAAGCGTTTCCTTTCACCTAGGGATGTTGCAGGGCTGTGCAGAGACAGGCAAGTACTGTCCAGTAAAGGGAGAGCCTGCAAATAGAACAGATTAAGTGGCCAGCAAGGCATTTGTTTGCTTAGGAAAGAGAAAGCTGAACTCCTGAGCCCCAGGCGTCCTGATCCATGCAACTAAACAACAAAAAGGCATAGAAGAAAACGGAATAAAGCTCATTCTTTCAGCTAACTGCAGGTGACCGCTTTCCCAAGGTAGTTGTTCTCTCCTTTATTCCGCTTGCTTTAGCATTCACGGTGCACAAGCAACCAGCTCGCTCCCTCCCGGCAGGATATAAATGTCAGTCAAGACAAGGAAAGTCCGAATCCCCCATGTCACAGCATGACAAGGAGGCCTGGATATGCTGAAGTGAAGAGAGTAAAGGCTGATTTAGCACTGCCTGTGTTAAAAAGGCTTTGAACGGGCAAGTAGGTGTCAGCACAAGGTGACTGAACAACAACCCCAGGCGTCCTTAGGGTGCACTTGCGGCTACAGCAAGAGCTGTGTGAGTGCAGATTGCTGGATGGAAGTGCCAGGCATCCCACTGCTGTCACTGTTACTTTGGATTTTTCCCTTCTAGTTTTAAAACCAGTTGTGTTCTGGAGTTGTCAGCAAGGTGGAGATGGGATGTTGCATAAAGGAAAAGCACCCACACCATGCAAGAAGGTGCTTGAGGCAGATGGACGCACTGTGGCTCATTGCTCAGATGCCACTGGCGATGCCACAGGGATGGGACTGGGCTGAGTTTGTGCCACCCCAGGGTACCCTGCAGAGGGGATCCCTGATTTCAGCCTCACCCTCCTTCCAGGGAGGGTGTTTTGCCTGGCAGTGGGTGCATCCCAGTGCTGCATCCCTGTGCTAAGAGCCAGCTGGACCCCCCGCAGCAGGATGCATGTACAGCCACAGCACCCACCGCCTGCCTGCAGCCCCTTTCCCCACCCAGGGCATGCAGGAGCGGGCAGTGCTGCCAGCACCACCTGCTTTTGTCTCACTGGCAGCATGCATGGGGACGACTCTCTCTGATTAATATTAACACTGCGTCAGCAGCTCCTTCCCCACCCTTTCAGCAGAGGACTTCTCCTCCAGCATTGATCAGCCCTGCATCCACCAACAGGGTGAGGATCAATAGATGAAGTGCAGGCACAGCTCGCCTGCTGCCTTTTATTTATTCCTCCCTCTTATTTATTTATTAGTTAATCTGATTTATATTTTTCCAGCTGCTTTCATGTACCGCAGGGCAGGCTGGGCTGCCTGGGCAAGGGGTCAGGCAGCTGCTTGGCCATGAGGCTGGGCTTTCTCTAGCAAAATTACCCATGGAAGGGCGCAAGCCTCCATCCAGCACCTGAATGTTGTCATCCCGATGCTGTTTGCTGGGATGGCAGTGCCAGGCACCCCCCACCCAGCCACTACTGAGCCCTCGGCCACCGCGCTCCCCCCGCCACCGCACGCCTCCTCTGCTCACAGCATCTCTTCCCTCCGCATCCGCTATAATTGACATTTTCCATCTGACAGGTTCTGTTTTCCCTTCCCTCAGTTGCTAAGGAAACAGCAGAGAGGGCCCGGGAGCCATTAGCTGCCGTCATCGCCTGCCCGTCCGCAGAAATGTCACTTCTGCTAACGAACACCGGAGGGAAAACAGGGAAAAAAAGAAGTTAAATCCTGAACAAAACACAGCATTGAGCTGCCGGTGTGGGAGAGAAAGGGGGATGCTGCCATAGCCCCCTCTCACCTCCCCACCCAAAGGTGATGCGTCCTCACCCTGATGCAGTGGCAGGTTTCAGCATCCTTTACCTGATCCACCTTTGCGTTGTTGGCCCTGCAGAGTGGAGTGAGGGGTTGTTCTGGTCGGGCACAGGCACCCATGGGCCATCCCACTGCTGTGGCGAAGGGCAGAGAGTTGCACGTGGTGTTTTCTGGACCCCCCAAATGGGAGCTCTTGAAGCACTGTATTAGTAAATAGTAGCCAGTCTGTCTTCACTGCTCCCTGAGGTGATGGTGGGAGATGGGCTGTGGCAGTCCTTACAGCTCCCTGTTGAATTCAGTTTACAAACAGCAAGCATCCAAAGTTGACCAAACCACCGTGATTCTGCATTGTGCCACGGGCAGGTTGCTGTGTGGGAGTTAAGACTTGCTGCTGGCTTCATAAACTCCTGTGGTGTTCCTTCTGCTTCTGTCTGGAAGCTTGTCCTTCCCACCATGGTTTCTTCATTCCCTTCCCCCCTCATTTAGAGAAATGCCAGTATTCTACTAATTGGAAAATCAGAAACAATGTGATTCAGTAACTCCTTGGAAATGCCTGTGGTGGAGCTGGGGAGAAAGCTGCTATCCCATTGTGGAACATCTTCTACACTAGTGTAATTCTTTACTCCTTCAGCAAGATATCAAACCAAAGGAGACCCAGGCTGCTTGAGGACACTACCAGCTCCACACACACACACACAACCCCAAGGTTGCCCTCTTCACCCTTCTCCAAATGAAGACAGAAATCCTTCTCTATTCTCTCAAGTCTGTGTGACCAATGCGATCACTGGAGACTCAATGAACATTTATTTCCTTAAACATGGGAAGCTTAGATTGGATATAAGGAGGAAGTTCTTTCCTGTGAGGGTGGTGAGGCACTGGAATGGGTTGCCCAAGGAAGTTATGAGTGCTCCATCCCTGGCATTGTTTAAGGCCAGGTTGGATGAAGCCTTGTATAGCATGGTTTGGTGTAAGGTGTCCCTGCCGATGGCGGGGGGGTTGGAACTGGATGATCTTAAGGTCCTTTCCAACCCCAGCTGTTCTATGATTCCTGTGCTGTTGGAAATGCTCACATGCAGCAAATCCTTCAGGGACTTTTCCTTTAGGATTTGACATAACGCAGTGCACACTTGCAGAATCACGTGTTCTAGTGTTTGTCACAACCAGGTTTGGTTTGGGTGAGGCTGTGCTGTGCTGCAGCTGGGACCAAGAGCTGTCTCTTTGCCAAATGTAAAGGTTTATCAAAACTGTGAACTGTTTCAGGTGACCTCTGGGAAGTTTGAATTGGGAGTTACTGTTTGACTCAAGTGCTGGGTTTGTGCTTTCCTGCTTTTGGTCCTCGTCAATGGTAGGCAGAGAAATGTAACCTCAGAGAGAGGAAAGCACCAGACCTGTCCCTGTTCCCTCCTGAAGACCTGTCAATGATGCCAGGTAAAAGGTTTCAACCCTGTATTTCCCTTCACATATGTATGGCAATGCAAACCCATGAGCCAGGGCTTTTCGTAAGGTTTCTTGTGCCATAGCTGTGTCTACTCCCAGCAGCCAGCTGAAGGTTAATTTGACAGGCTGCTGGCTGCAGTTCAGAGCCAACAATGTGGTGAGATGGTGCTATTGCATCCTGCAATTCCTTCTCTCCATTACCCAGACAGCTTTCCAGCTTCTCCCACGTGTCTGGGAGCTACTTGTTGCAGATATACAAGAAACAGAAGACTGGCTCAGCTTCAGGACAGGCACAGGAGACCAGCGAGTGGGATGGGAAGGTGTGTTGGGGGGGGGGTTTCTATGTTTTGCCACCACAAGACACCTCCTTCCCCCAAGCAGAAACTCTGCTAGCAGTGGCGATGCACCCTTCTTGCCCAGTCCCATGCTGGGCTATGGACGTTTGCTTCCCATCGCTACTTGTGCGTCGTCAGTGCCTCATCCACAGTTACCTCTGACCTTAGGACAAGAGCAGGTCAGATGAAATGAAACACTTCCCTGAGTGAGTTAGGCAGGTCCTGGGTGGCTGCAGGGTGCTCTGGGGTGATGTGCAGGAGGATGAGGAGGGAATTATATCTGAAGGTGGCCTGCAAGGATACGGGAGAGAGACTCTTCATCAGGGACTGTAGCCATAGGGTAAGGGGTGATGGGTTCCAACTAAAACAGAGGAAGTTCAGGTTGGATATAAGGAAGAAGTTCTTTACGGTGCGGGTGCCGAGGTGTTGGCACAGGGTGCCCAGGGAAGCTGTGGCTGCCCCATCCCTGGCAGTGCTCAAGGCCAGGTTGGACACAAGGGCTTGGAGCACCCTGCTCCAGTGGAAGGGGTCCCTGCCTGTGGCAGGGGTTGGAGCTGGATGAGCTTTAAGTCCTTTCCAACCCAAACCAGTCTGGGATTCTATGAGCTCAGTGTACCTGGCTGGTTAAGGCTAAAGGGGACACCAGGGACTCGTTGATCAGTGTTTTGGCTCTTTGGTCTTCTGATTCTATTTGTTTTTTCTTTGCGGAGAGTGAGCAAACCCCAAGGAAAGACCTGATGTGTAGAGCTTTATTCCCATCTCCTGCCTGCTTTATGGTATTCTTCCGTACCTCTGTGGGTAACTGTTGGCTCTTTAGTGGCAATGACTGCATCTATTATGCAAGGCTGAGGAAGTGGTGAAATAACAGCATGAGAAATGTGCTCGAGTGAGTATTCAAATGTGAACATAACGAGTGCAGTCAGTGTAGCACCGGGTCCTGAGGGATGTGGGAGCTTAGGTTCGACTTTTATTTCTTTAAAAAGAAAGCCTTAACCCTCCCACCCCCTGGGTATTATTTTCAAATTAATTACTCTCATTACATTAATTGTGTGAGTGCCTGTTCCATTGCCCCCCCTTTCAGCAGGCTGGGTTAGAACAGGGCTGCGAAGAATATAAAACCCAAGAATCACACAGCAACAATTAATCCAGAGAAAGGAATGCTATTGCTGCACACGCTGTCCTTGTTTAACAGATAATAAATAACAATTAATAAATGATCCTGGGTTGGAGCATTCCCTCCCCCCAGATGTAATGCTGATAAATCTCTCTCTTGCTTGGGGGTTAGGGAACGGCGGCTGTTTAAAGGCAAACTACAAATCTCAAATGGAAATTGAGTTCTGCCTTGTCGTATGGCTCAAATGCCCTCCCGTCTATGGGATGGGCATTCATCGCAGTCGTGATGTATGTTTTAATTTACCTAGTATGTGTTATTAGATTATAAACCCCTTAGGGCAGGGATCTCATGTTTTATACCTCTGAAGCACTGCACACACCTATTGAACTATATAAATACCTTTTACAAAATGAATTTGTTCTCCTGCTGTGAAATCCTGCCATGCCTCCTGGTTTGCATAAATACCCTGGGACATGGCAGCCTGCAGTGGCTTTGTTACAGGGGCTCCTGTGGCAATTCCAGTGGTGCTGGTGTCCCAAAGGCTGTGACAAATCCGACTGTGCCAGGGAGGGGAGAAGGGCCAATAGATTTTGAATTGGTTTGGGGTTAGTGGGGTGGGTTTTATTCCTTCCGAAAGCTGTAGCCTTTTCTGGCCTGTTCTATGGGGTTGATGCTGGAAACCTGGCAAACTGGGCCATTCATGAGTATTTCATGTCTTGGCTCCATTTCCACCTCGTGAGGTTGCCTGGGGGCAGGCTGGGTTCTTCTGGTTTTACCCTCACTCTGAGATGTCCCCAGCAATGGGTGACCCAACCCAGTGGATTTTCACTTCTCCTGAGTTTTCCTTTAGTTTTAATGTGATCCTACTGCTTAAACGTGTAGTTTAATACTGCAGTATCCCTCTTTTGCCCTTGGTGCCGTAGTGCGGCATCTTTTCACTGAGGATCTTCAAAGCAGTGAAGGGAGCAGTGCCAGAGCTCAGTGAAACTTGGTGGGAGATGAACTCACCCTCAGTTCTTTCTGCCTGAATTCTGGCAGCAGTAGAGGAGCGTGCAGGCTGCTGCCCAGCCATGTGGGTGGTTGTGTGGTCTGGACT
The DNA here is from genome assembly GCA_002631895.1 of Agapornis roseicollis. Taxonomy (NCBI): domain Eukaryota; kingdom Metazoa; phylum Chordata; class Aves; order Psittaciformes; family Psittacidae; genus Agapornis; species Agapornis roseicollis. The sequence goes on from NDXB01022569.1 coordinate 185,417, forward strand.
CACTCTGTCTCAATCCTTAGCCCCAAGTACACTATCAATAAACTCCTGTGCCAAACTCACAGCTTCTGCTGAAGCTGCAAAATAGCTTAATGAAAAATACCCAGACTGCAAACACTTGAGAATCTCCTGTATCTCATGAGCTGATTTTAATTAAGCTTTTGGGTCTTTCCATTAATGTGCATCTCGGTCCTGGGCTAAGCCATTGCAGTTTCGGTTTTTTTAATGCACTCATATTGAATTAATAAGAGGAAGAGGCAGACAGGTTCTGTCTTTACATATTCTTCTCTGGTCACTGTCAAATGCAGGCCTTGTGTCCCAGTGTAGAAGTGCTAACTCCTGAAAGTCCATTCATTTGTTCTCATTATGTCAAAATATTTATTATTAAGGCAGAGGAATGTGGAGTTAATCCCTGGCTTAACTGGAGGTTCTTGCTATTTACACCGGTTTAAATGTCATATAAGTTACCAAGAGCTCACATCACTGTGGTCCCAGCAAAGCAGCATTGCAAGAAATGACCAAAACTATTCAAAGAACACGTAGAATTCCCTACGGTGGGAGAAAGGCAGAGCAAAAGGTGAGCCAAGAGATAATTGGGATTAGGTGGTAAAATAGTTTTGCTTGCCCTGCTTCTGCAGATGTGGCTCATGTGGGTATGATGCTCTGGGAGGACTGACCTTGCCAGTTCAACATTCAACCCTGTTATCCATGGGTGCATCTCAGAGGATGGTAACCTTATGATTCCTGGTAGCACAAGGGCTGGACACAACCCTACTTGTCCACAGGCGTCACCAAAAAGGTTCTCTGCTGTCTCAGAAATGCTTCTCTAGGAGCATCCTCAAGTGCTGGGGAGCTTCTATGTGAAAGGGAGACCTCAGCCAGCAATCCTCTGCAGTGCAATTGCACACTTACCTAACCCTTGGGGTTATTTGAGAGGATTTTCACAGTGGTGTCTATTAACTAAACTCCAGGCTGCTCTTAATGCCCTGCCTGAAAGGGGGCAAGAGAGGAAGCAGCGCCTTGTTCTTTGCATCAGCCCAGGCTTCAATAGGCAGTTGGGATGTTTGGAGCTCACAGCAGGGTGGGAAGATGCGAGTCTGGCAGGTGACACCACCACCCTGCAGGAAACATTCTTACTTCTTGCCACATGGACCAGGGTGTGCATTGAGCCAGTTTGTAATGTCATGGGAGTGAATCAGTGTATCCTGCTCTGTGTGGGTTTACATGGCCGACCTGTGATATCACTGCAGTCACCAATTGTCTGGTATGGGATCAGCATCCTCGCTTCTAATATTGAAGAAAAAGCATTTCCTTTGATACTCTTGGAGGACACCCCTGCTGCTGCTTTCAGAGCAGTCCCATGTAACTCACCCTGCTCCATCTGGCCAAGGTGCCTCTGTGCCATAGGATGTCACTGGAGCTGCTCTCAGTGGGGATGGTGGGATGAGGACAGCAGATCCATCCAGTAGCCCCAGCCATGTCACTGTTTGGCCCTTTGTGTTACATGAACCAGACAGAACACGTTGAATTGGTTTTCACTTGGCTCATGCTCACCACTCAATGTCTGCGTGTGCCTTGGAAAGCTGTAGACAGACCTGGCCTGAAACCAGGGACCCTGGAGACAAGTTTGGAAGATGGAGAAGCACAAAAGAAAATGTGACCCGGTAAAACAAGGGAACATTTCCCAACTTCAGATTGCTAGAAAGGTCTGTTTGGGATTTGGTTTGGCTGGGAGCAATGGTGGGCCAGCTCCTCTCCATGGCTTCAGGCCATGAGCAATGTCCTCTCCTGGGTCCAGCTGTCCATAATGGGCCTGCAGCACTGCAGCAGGTGGGGGTTCCCATGCAGGGAAAGGTCTTTGGAGCATGCATTTCTGGCCTAGAGAAGCCACCCGTAGGGGTGATATCCCCCCAGCTTGCTCCAGCAAGCGATGCTGCCACGTTTGTCACTGCTCCCAAGTGATTTGCAGGTGTTGGCAGTTGCCTGGAGGGAGTTTTTAATCCTGTAGAAAACAATGGTTGCGTTTTGCATCATTCACGTGCGTCAGATGCTTTGCACAGCATCAGTGTCTGGGCTTTGCAGAGGGTCTGCTGAGACCTCACATTGTCCAAGGTATGGATGGTGGGAGCCCCTGTGTCACAAGGCTGAAGACAGAGGCAGCTGTGGTTGCTGCTCTTGTGCAGCCCCTTGGCCACCTCCAAGTCCACCTCTGCTCACTGCCCATGTCCCTGTGGCCATTCCTAGTCCTCTCCAATGCCACATCATCTCCTGAGTCTTTCCAGGGTTTGCTGTGAGAGAAGGGGAGAAGATCCACAGAGATCCCTCAGGAGAGCAGTTTCCCATTAGCAGCTTGACCCTTTGTTTCACATGTCTTTGGAGCAGTATTTGGAGCTGGTAGCGTCAGCACAGGGAGGTGGCACTGAGAAAGCATCTCTTCTGCCACACACATGTGCTGGCCAGGCATTGACCTCAGGCATCCGCAGCCACTGACTTGGGCTCACAAACTAAATCCAATGTGAGGTCTCTGCGGTGAGCAGCATGTGTATGGCAGCCATTGGCTTCACCTAGGGTCTGGCTAAGCTGCTTCCTGCCTAGCAGGGTCCAGTGCTGCAGGGTTGGGCAGTATTAACCCCAAGTGCCCCAAGCTACCTTCATTCTCCATGGACTAAACTTAAGACACTTTGCTCTGTCCTCTTGAGGGGCTCCTCTAGCTGCCTCCCACTTTCTCTGCTGTTGTGTTGGTGGTCAGGCCTTTATTTTATAGAGTAGGAAACACTGAAATTGCACTGTTTCACCCAGTGAAGGAAGTGATGGCAAGGGAGGTCACATCCCTGTCCTCTAAGCATCATCCAACCCGTCTGGGTCTGCAAGGAGGTGATGCATGGCCAAGGTTCCTGCTGCCTGCAGGACCGGCAGGGGTGGGATGGAGCTGCCTTGGCCCCTACACAGCACAGATTTGGGGTGAAGTTGGTATCCAGGGTCCATAGGGGCAGACTGTGGTAGAACTGCACCCACATGGCAACTGCTAAGCAAGGTACTGGGTTTGTGTCTGCATGGACACACGCAGGTGCTGCAGCAGGAGCTGGTCCTGGGCTGGCTGCAGTGCTTTGGGCACACTGCTGAGCTGTGGCTCCTAGTGCCAGGCAGGGCTGCAGAGCAGCTGGCTTCATGTCTGGCTGTTGTCAGGCCCTGGTGATGTCTCTGTGATTCCATCTCACTGAGGCTGGGCTTAAGGGATATGTCTGTTAGCTCACAGGGTGAGCAGGGATGGAGGCTGCAGGGTTTGTGTGCTGCTGCCTTGCTTTGCAAGAGGAGAAGCTGGGGAAGGGCAAGAGCCTAAGCCTCTGTAAACCTCTCACACCCTTCGTGCTTGCCTGCAAAGATGTGGGCAGGATCCCCAAAGGTCTTTTTAGTCTGGGGTGCTGCTGTTTACATGGGTATCGCTGGGTGCTGAGCATGGGATTTTACCTGCTCTGAGCCTGAGTGTCCACCGTGGCATTGTTCCACAGCCCTGGCTGTGCACTCACAAGCCTGCTGCAGGCAGGACTAAAAATAGGATCAAACATCATCCCTCCACCACCATCCAATCCAATCCAATCCAATCCAGTCCCACCCGTGGCACGGCACAGGGATGTGCACCCGCTCCGGCAGCTGCCTCTTCCTTCCAGCTTGGGGCTGCTGACAGCTCTGGACACACTGGAGAGGGGGTGGTTCTCTGCCAAGGAGAGCAAGAGCTTCTCCTTAGGAGCCAGAGCAGAGCTGGCACTCGAGCATATGGGGCCATGCGGGTGAATGCCTCACAGCAAGCATCATGCCCTTGGCCGCCCCAAAACTCTGCTCTGGCTGCTTGTGTTGGATAAGCAATAGGGAAAAGCTGCAAGGGTGAGGTCACTCCCAGTGGGGTAGCCGGAGGTCTCATCTGTAGTGGCAGCATGCAGATTTGGTTACCAGAAAGTAAGGGGAATTCTGCAGCTCTCTTTTGCAGGACACTGTTTTTCCCTATGACATGTTTTCCAACCTGATGCGCCAAAACCCAGTCCCCTTTCCCAGGAGCATAACTGGGAGGTAAGGACTTGGAAGAATTAGCCGGGGGGGTTGGTTTGATGGTATTCTCTTAATATGTGCTGTTAAGCTTCAGAGTTGCAGATCATTCACAGTAGCAAAGGGCAAAATCCATTTTTCCTTCAAGAGGAGTTGATTCAAAACTGTTATTTCTTTTCCTCTACCATAATTGTTCTGTCAATAGTGCTTTACGGGATATTTGCAAGATATAGTAAACGCCATAAAGTACCTATAATCTTAGACAAATACAATATAGAAACCATTGCTTCAGATGCAGGAACCTTTGCTAGAAATGTAAATCAAACCTTTGCCGAGCTGCAGAATGTGGAAGACAATATTTAGGTTTTATTAGGTTTCATTTCTATACCTTCTGTACTTTCCAAGGTTGGCTTAGGAGTAGATGTGCCAAAATCCTAAGGGGGAATATGTGGTTACAAGATTTACAGCCTGTTTATACAGGCTGATGAAACTCGAATAGGTTTGACAACTCCTGCCTTCCCTTCCAAACTTACAACTGCATTGCCCATCCATGGAGCACAGGATGTTTCAGCTGTTGTTCATAGCAGGGTGATGTTGTAGTCATTTACTTTCCAAGACAGACCCTGTAGGCTTATTTTTCCTGTTGATGGCTTTAGGAAAGGGCCACCTGCTTCTGCTGTCCCTGTGTAGGAAAGGGAGGTACTGCGTGCTCTCACCCCTACGTGTTGGCTGGAAAGCTGGCACAATGGGGAGGGTGTTCTGGCTGGCTCAGTGCATGCAGAGCTCCGGTCTCTCCCTGGTCCTGTGGTGATTTTCACAATCCCCAGTGGAAGTCTGGGAATCTTGGAGAAAAGAAGGCCTGGGGGGCCTTAGAGCAGTCTTCAATACCTAAAGGGGGCCTGCCAGAGAGCTGGAGAGGGGCTTTTGATAAGGGTCTGTAGTGACTGTACAAAGCGAAATGGCTTTAACCTGCCAGAGGGGAGATTGAGATGGGATCTTAGGCAGAAGTTCTTCCCTGTGAGGGTGCTGAGGCCCTGGACCTACCCAGGGAAGTTCCTTTCTATGGGCCTCTTGGTTTTGTTTCAGGTGTTTCTAAGCCTTAAATCCTAAGCTTTTATTGTCTCAGGAGACAAAGTGGGAAGGACAAACCCGTGGGAACTCTGCCTGACCCCTCTCCAGGCAGGAATTGCAGCAAGCTTTCAAAGCGACTGAAAGCAAGGCTGCTCAGCCGGGTTCTGACCCATGCACAGATGCCCCCTCGCTGGCTTTCCCAGCAGTTTTTCCTGGAGCAAGGAGGATCCTGTCCAACTCCACATTGGCCTCTTCTGAAAAACCAGTGCAGGAGCCCCCTTCACCCAGACCCTACTGTTCACCAACACATCCCTGTTACTAAACCTCGACCTCAGCATCTCCTTTCTCAAACACAGGAAAGAATAATTTTCTTCCCCATTCCCAGGACTGTTTCTCACCATAGCACAGCCTTGCCCTGGGGCCTGCTTCCCAGCAGCCTGCATTGCCACCATCAGTGCCTTCCCCATCCACGGCCAGCATCGAAGTTCCTTCTCCTCCTCACCCTGCTGCCGTAGCAGTGTTCTGGGATGTCTGTGCGAGCAACAGGTTCCCCATCCACGTGTTATGTTTCCCCCCAAGTTCTAAGTTAGAAGTAAAATACCATTATCTCATTGCATTACATCTCACCATGCCGGGGGCTCTGAGGCTCTTTGGAATGTTAGAGCAGGAGCCAGGGAATGGCTCAGAGCCATTCAGAGAGGAACAATAGGCACTTAGAAAAAATCATCATTTCTTTTGTATTAGCTGCAGACTTTAGGAGGATTGTTCTTACCCTCTTAAAACGGTATCTGAGTTTCTTGCTGGGCAATTAACGTTCCCCAAATGACAGGAGCTGTGAGTTGTATCTGTGGGAATGGATGCGAGTGGAAAGACATATTATACTAAAGGGCTGGTTTGGTGGTTGTTTTCTAAAGGGAGGATGTTTTCTATTAATTATCTTTTATATACTCAAACACTGTCTCCCATTAGTCTTCCAAGTCAGGGACAGGGAGAGATGTGTCAGGGCTGGGGAACAGCACACAGGCAGCAAGATTAATTGACGCTTAGAAATCAGATTGTGATGAATAGATCCCAGCCTCCCAAGGAGATCCATCTTCTTTAGGGTGCATTTAGGGCTCAGGCTGCCTTTAATATATGCAATGAAGCATCTTTACCTTGCATATGATACTGCTGCTAACCCCATGGCATGACACCCTCGCGGCTTATGGCTGGCTGGTGATGGGATATTTTCCAGTCCAGCAGTTAGTGGTTTCTTGCTTTTTTAGGCACTTTTTAAAGTGCTAAAGCACAACGTACATGAATCCAGAGGCCAACAGCCTAAGGGCTTCCGAACCTCCGGAGGGGCAAAAGTTTTTCTCTTTTCTTTCCCACTCTTCAACACAGATCTATTTCATTTCAAGTGTAAGAGACATTGTCACCCTCAGGCAAACTGCCCCCTCCCCAAACTCCTTTTTAATCAGGCTGGTTTCTGATGCTCTGCCTCTCAGCTCAGTGTTCAAAGCATCACAGATGCCACTGTGCAAGTGATTACAATTTCATTAGCCGGACGAGCCAGGGAGGAGGAAAAGCAATGCAGGAGGGGTTTGATCCAGCATCAGGCAGAAGGACACAGGCTATGCCTGACAAGGAGAAGATAGAAAAATAAATGTCCCAAGTGTGTAAAGCCACATTTAAAAGTGCAATTGAATACGTGAGCCTGCAGGAATAAACCGTGGTGAAGCCAGGCCGAGGCATGGGTGCATCCCTAAGTAACCTGCCTGGGCATCTCCAGCCTTTCCCAAGCCAGGGCTGTGGGTAGTTCTTTGGGATCATCCCAACCCTTCGGACTGAGAAGCTGGGGAGAAAAGGGAATGGAAACCTGCCTGGTGACATCTGCATTTCTCCATGGAGCCACTGCAGCCCTTGCTGCAGGCAGCAGCTTCTCCCAGCTCTGCTCCACGTACCAATTACTTATTCCACTGTGTACTTTCCTGTAACTACCCCTTTGAAAACCAAACAAGCGGTTGAAAACAAACACATTTAGCTGCCCGTTTACAGGCTCTGACAAACACACATTACAGCCCTCCCTGCCCCCAAAGACTTCACAGTCTCAGAAAGGCAACTCAAACATGAAACAACAGATCCTGCTAGGAAGAGCTGAGGCAGTCGCTGCTGATGTGCCTGAAGGAGGGAGGACGGGAAGGGAGAGGAGAGGCTCCTCCTGGCTTTTAGGAAGTGCTGGGAGGGAGACCATGTCTAGCTCTGCCAGCCCAATCTTTGCAGGGAGAGCCGTCCTGGCTCCCCAGCACCACCAGCTTAACCCTGTGTGTGCGCCGGGAGCTTGAATTCACTTGGGTTTTGAGGCGTTGTTAGTTGTGTGGGTATTCTGAAGTGCATGAAGATGGCTTTGCATGACCCTCACTGCAGCATCGTCCTTGCCCTCCAAGGGATGCGCTCCCATCCCTCCCTGCCCCGCAGAGGGGATGAGAGTGGTGGGAAGCACCGAAACCCCATGGCTCTGAGGAACAGGGTGGGAGATGGTCAGGAGTAGCGCTCACTGTGCAAACTACGGGGGTCTCCTCCACACACAGGGCTCGCTGCTGAAAGGGGATGCTGCATTCCCAGCACATACTCTCCTTTTTAATAACGCTGTGCTTTAAAATCCAGTGGTGACAAGGAGGGAGGAGAAGGGGATAGAGCATTTCAGCATTAACAGTGCTCTTCTGTTCATAATAACATGCTGGTACTTTTAGGAGTGTCTCGGAGCTTAAGGGGTGAAAGGTGAAGTTATCTTCCAAGAACAGCACTAACACTACAGAGCTACTTAATGCGAGCTGGGAATAATACAGGGCTGCGAGTTTAACCGGACAGTGTTGTACTGGGCTGGTTTCATCGTGTCTGTGGTGGATTGTAGTGTTCCCCCATTGACTCAGGGGTTTAGTCTCCCCCTCCCTCCCTCCCCTTCCTTTCTCCCTTCTCTCTCTCCTCCCCTCCTCTCAGGCCCCATTAGCATCTATTCTGCTTGGCTGCTGCAGCCGTGCTTCCTTCTGCTGCCAGGATGAGTGCTGGGCTGCTGCTGCTGCAGCAGTGCCTGTGTTGCAGTCAGCCCCCGGAGTGCCCGTGTGAGTGCAGTGCTTGCTGTGTGTGCACACACGTGCACTCACACATATTCACGTCTGTTCACGTGCTCTCATTCACACCTGCAGGCCTTTTCCCTTCCCAGCGAACTGTGTTGTGCACTGCAGAGCAGAGGCCATTGCAAGGGCTTTTGTACAGGAGGGAGACTCTGCAGATCTCTCTGCAATTGCCCTTTTTCCCTTCTTTCCTATGGCAGGATGGAAAGAACACTTCTATCCCTGTGCTCCCTTCTCCCCCTCCTCGGAGCAGGCTCTTCCAGAGGGTCTGGGAGAGCTGCTCTGGGCAGGGAGCTGGGATTTTGCTCTTCTCCCTCACTCTGGAGGATTCATCTGCATCATCCATGGCTGCCTTGGCAGACTGAGTAGGTGCCTTTGGAACCAACCTCACATTTCTCAGGGCTACGGCAAGTCAAAATCGTGGGAACAGTTTCATCTCCCTGATGAGGATGTAGATCAAGTGAAGGAGAAGCCCCGTGATGCTGCCTCCTTCCTGCCATACTCCTTTGCTCATCTCATTTTGCCCCTGGGCAGTGCAGAGCAGGTCGTAGGAAGTACCATGCAGTGAAGCAGCCAGGATGGAGTGGTATTTGTGAAGATGGATGGGGTTTTCCATAAAAAACAAGGACCCTGTTTTCAAACTAAGGGCCGTATTTAAATCCACAGGCTCTGGGCAGTGGAAAACAAGCTGCTCATTTAGCTGCAGCTTGCCACAGGCGTTGAAGTTTCCCTGGCTGGTGCCAGAGCCTGGCAAAGCAGCCCAGGATGGGAGAAGGGAGAGCTGGTGGGGAATGTCACGAGAGCATGAGCAAGGACTCACATCAGCCCTTTACACTTGCTTTACCCTATAAAAGAATACTTGAGATCCTATTTCTATGGCTTTTTCTGTGTTATTTTTAGCCTGACTCCCAAAGAAGTGTGGCTTAGGTGATTGCATTCCTTGTACTCAGCTGAGACTGGTTGTCAAGCGTAACCTATTAACTTCTCAGCTCAAGTGCTTTGCTTCGCTGGCATGTGATTGAAGGACTAAAATCTTAGTGATTTTAACTACACATTTCATAAAAGTTGGTGGGCAGGTAAAGGGAAGAGACTTTAATTGTAAAGCACCCCGCTGAGAAGGGCTGCAGCGCAGGTTCTGGTTGTGTGGAACATCAGAGGACCCAACTGGGAACAGAGCTCTTCGGTGCAGGCAGAAACCCCAGTCGCATTATGAAATACCAGGCACCAGAAATTCTGACTTGGGTTTCTCTGAGTGCAGTGGCTGTGGCTGTAATAGAATGGTCTCAAAAGCTTTTCTGGTGGTCAGGTCGCTCACATCTGTCTCACTTCTGGATTCGTTAGCGTCTGCCAAGGGGTTGAACCCACAATCTGCCTTGGAGAAAATGTCAGGCAGCGAGACATGATGCATTGGGAGCCAGGCTTTGTTAGTCCTCCTGTTGGCAGAATGACATTCCTGTGCCAGTGGGATAATGTATGCTCAGAAGGTGGCTACCACCTCAATGCCCATCTTGGGCAGTCTTCTCCTCCTCTGCCCTGCGATCCAGATGTGACCTGAGACGCACAGTGAGACAGTTCTGGGACTTGTTCAGGGACTGTAAAGCCAACAGTGCAGAGAGCAAAAGAAGCTGGCACAGCTTCTAGTGTCCTGGAGCAACAAGGAAGGTGTTGGCAGATTTACTGCTCAGCAGTTTGGCTTTGTATGCTTTGAAACCACCTCCTTCCCCCTTGTCCTGCTGGTTTCTTCAAAAGAAAACTAGACCAAACACTGGGAAGGTACCAAACTGCCGCAAGCCCAGAGTGTTGGCAGCATCAGTGGGTTGAGTTTTACTGGAAAGCTGTATTTTCCCTTCTTCAGCCTTTCTGTGCTAGAAAGCAGGGTAGCCAGACAAATATTTGCTCACTGACTCCCTTCCTCCTCTTTGCTGCGCAGCAGGGATCGTGTGGTTTCCATTTCAGTGTATTTTGGGAATGTGCCTTTCCCACTGGCACCCTACAACAGCATCCTGAAGCCGAGGGGTTGTGACCAGCTGAGCTGCTCTCTTGCACGAAGCCGAATGCAAAGTGCCTGAGGAGGAATGGCTGCAGTCAGCTGGAAAGGTCCCTGGAGCAGCCAGGCTGCAGGAGCAGGATATTGCTCCCAGGTGGAAGAAGTAATGAAGGAAAATATTGTGGAGTTTTAAAGATCTGAGCCTCCAAATTGCCCACTCGCTGCAAGAGGAACATTCCTGTCCTTCACAGACAGGATCTGGTCCCAGGGCTCAGGGCACAGGTTATAGCGTTGCTGCTCCAACAGCACTTCCACTCTTGCACAGGACAGGCATGCAGCAGAACTGCCCATCATCGTCAGCTTCTCTTGCCCAGATATTTATGTTTCCTTCCTGCCCATTGCCAAGAGCAGATTTCTGCAGTGATAGCTGAGGCATTGAGTGCGTGGTGCCTCCTGGAATCTGGGGGGGATGAAACTGCCCTCAAGGGAGCACCAAACCCACATAGCATCAGTGTCCACCAGGCAAGGATGTTCATAGAATCATAGAGTAGTTTGGGTTGGAAGTGACTTTCAAAGGTGCTCTAGTCCAATCCATGCCACAGGAGGCCATGCTATGGAAGCACTGTGTCTTTGCCAGCATTCAGGTGATGAGCCAGAGGCTCCTGGTCAGATCATGTTCTCCTTGTCTGCCCCTGCACTGGGATTTTCAATCCCAGGGCTAAAGCTTCCTTTGGGCTGCTGTGGTTTTATTCTTGGTGCAATAAATCCCATCAGAAAAGAGGCATGTTTGGGAAAGGCTCTGGTGATGCTGCAGATGCAGCGGCTGTGTCGCATCCTCATGGCATTCCATAGGATGGTCAGCTTTGGAAAGAAGACTTTTTGACTTTGGCTCTTGTGCCTGATGATGCTGAGAGATATCAGCTCTGCTCACACAGCTGCAGTGTGCGTAATCCCTCTGATGCTTCCTCCTACCTGCAGCTGGCTTTTAATGAGCAAGGTCGACAGCAAACTCAGGTAATGAAGGGCAAAGTCTAATTGAGCTCAGTCTTTCCTTTGCAAGGCTGTTTTGTGGCTGTGAACCCCATGCCAGCCAACGCCTCGCTCTGCCTCATCTGCTTGTCCTTGCCGATGAGATGAGATGAGATGAGATGAGATGAGATGAGATGAGATGCTGCCTCAGGAGGGCCCATCCTGGCGCTGAGCAGCTTAAAGCAGATTAGGATCTTAATTCTTCAGAGAATGATCTTCTGATCTCCTTCCTTCCCTACCAGTCAGCAGCAGCTCCACAGCCCCACATCTCAGCTTGATACCTCTGAGTGGAGAAGACAGCTGAAATGTGCTGGCAGGGGAGCCAATAAATCCATGGTTTGAGATGCATATGAGGAACAAGAAGTCATCTTCCCTAAGATCAGAAGATCCTCGTGTGCCACAGGCTGTTGCTGACCCACAGGCACGAGTCAGAGGTGGAGGATGATACAGCTTTACCATTCAGGCTGTTACCCCTCCACCAGCTTGGTGATTAACCCATCCTGCTCCTCCTTTTTCGTGGAAGGACAAGCAGAAAGATCAGACCTCCAGCCAGGAAATGAGTGGCTGCGATTGCAGGTGAGAGCTGGGAGCTCCCCTGCTCTATCTGGGGGCACCTGAACTCTGCAGAGTTCAAAGGAGCAGAATTGCTGCATATGGAATAGGAATAGGTATGGAATAGGCAGATACTACGGAGACAGGGGAGTGCAAGCTAATGGAAAGGGTTTGAATGGAGAAAGGTATCTAGTAGAAGTCAAGATGAGTAAATGCAGCATGAAACGCTCTGTAGGAAGACTGTAGTGCCTGGCTGTTGATAGCATAGATGCTGCTGTTCATCTCCATGGACGGGTGCTTGTGGCTTTGGCCACCTCTCTCCAGCACCTTCTGTGCCTTTCATCTTCTGTCTTGCAAATGCCAAGCCCTGACTGTAAAGGGCCTTGTTCTAACACCCTGTATCTGTGCAGGAATGAGGGAGAAAACGGCACAGGCAGTCACACTAAACAGGTAACACATTGCAAACGATGTTTTCTTGCTGAGCTCATCACAACCTGGCATGCAAACCCTCCTCTCCCTGGCCCATGAACAGCCACTGGGATATGGGCAGCAGGAGCCCATCTCCAGGGGATTTTCCCTCTCATTTCTGAGCTGCAGACTGGCATCCTGGTATCTACATAATCCCACTGTGGATCCAGAGAGGTTTGGATTGAGAGGGCAGAGGGCTGTCATGATATTTAAAGCTGCTCCCAGGTGCCTGGGGGATGTTGCCATCATTCTTGTGTTCTGGCAGCTCGTTGGGTCCCCACCATGAACCCAAAGCAAAATAAATAGGCTGCTTACCCCATCTCTCCCCTGCTTGGATCACAACTTTTGATTTTGTCATAAAGCTGCTTGACTTGATTGAGAGCACCATAATAATGATGCTCACTGAGGAGATTTCATCCAGCAATCTGGAATTGAGGTCCAACGATCCCCATTAATGAGCCTTTTATTGCGCCCATCTGGCTGCAGCGCAAGCGCTCCCGGTGCTGCTCCCTTACCTCGGTGGCACATCGCTGCACCTCATTTACCCCAGCACAGCCCTGCAGGGCCTTAGACACCACAAACCTGTGAAGCTTGGATCTGCATGCCCTGGGCACGTGTCTCTGCGACCCTTCGTGGAGCTCCTCATGGGAGGGAGAGTTCCAAGGTGGAAATGACTCCTAGGACTTATAAAGGGAAGGATGCTGTGGGTGTAAAGGGGGAGATGCTGTGAGTGTTCCTGCCATTTGCACAAGCTGGATTCATACCTGCATTCAAAACTGGAAGAAAGAATCTTGTCACTCTTGGTAACTCACAGACATCCTTACTCTCTTTACAAGCTGTAGAGCCCTTGGCAGCAGCAAGGCTGAGGTTTCATTTGGAGGCTACTGTGATCTTTGAGACCCTGATGAAATCAAACTATTTGAGGCTTTTACATATTCCTGCTGCTAGTCCTCTCAGCTCCCTGGGGACTGCATGCAGGGGAAGCATGTTCTGTTCAGCAGATCTATATTTGTTCCTTTCTGATTTGTGTCACCTTGCTGGGGACACGGGAGCCCATCAGGGGCTGGGTACCCAAACTGCAGTTGTGAGCGGCAATGAGAGGTGGATGGTGAGCAGAGAGATGGGTGCTGCTGTGGGCTGGTGTGGGGAATGGCTGCTGGCAGAGGAGTTAATGCACTTGTGAGCACTGCTGAGATAAAAGCAAAGACAAGAACAGCCAAGGGAGGCTTTTCTTTGCTGCAGGTGTTGTTTGGCTGGAGGCTGAGGGAGGTGGTGGAGATGGTTTGTGTTCCCCCATAGCAGCACGGGAGCTCTGGGTTCCCCTGGTCTGGCCAACACTGGGCCTAACTTTGCATCCTCAGCAGCCCCTGGCCTGGGCTGGTGCAGTGCTGTGGTGTGTCCTCCCATCTGGGCTATGTTCTGAGCTCATCCCTGTGGCGCTGGAAGGGTCCCATGGTATCCTGGCAAGGGAACAGTTTTAGGCTTTCACTGTCCTTGGAATCTTGTTGATTATGAGGCACTTGCAAACAGCCCAAAGCATGCCTGTGCTGGGAGTGGTTTTCTGAGAGCAGTCAGCTCTGCTCCTCGGGCATTGCCACCCTTTCAGCTCCCTTCTCTGTCCTATGTATGGCTTCTGGGCTTAAACCAGAGCTGGGTGAAGACTATGGAGAGGCTCCATGTCACTGGGTTGGAATCAGCAGCTTTGCAAAGAAAGCTGATGACCACACTGGGGCATCAGGGTTGCCCAACTGGCAATTGCTGGGATCTTGCACAGGGTCAGGGCTCCAGAGCAAATGCTTTGGTAAATGCCTGTTTTCACTCCTCTGATGGTGTTCATGTTCCTTTCCCCAGTCTGTCCTTGGCGGATTGCAGGGTAAACCCAAACTCCCACCCTTTAGGATTCAGGTGCTCCCATAGCCCAGGATACAGCCAACAGGGAGGTCACCAGAGAGCAGAGAATGACACAGGGGCTGCCTAGGCATTTCAGCTGCTGATACACATGAAAGCCTTCCAATTCCCCATCAAACACAGGACACATTGACTATAACATGCAGCATCCCTCAGATGACCATGCTTCTGGCTGGCATCTTTGCTCAGACATGCAATGTACCTGCCACTGTGACAGCCTGATGGCCATGTGGCATTATAATAGGATTTGCTCCATGTCTATAAACTGTTATCCTAAATATCATCCCAAATCCTTTGATGCCCAGTGACAAACTGTCTCTTTAAATCTTTCTTCCCCCCCTGAATAAAGTGGCATGCTCACAAATCATCAGGAATTCCACGTATCCACCATATAATTGGATTATATTTTATATGTCTCCTAAAATAATGATATAGTTACATCTTATTCTAACAACAAAGAGACTCAGAGCAGAGCAGAGGCTCACCATGGCTGTATTATAAATAATGCTGCCAAGCTGGTTGGGATCATCAGCAAAAGAACTTGTTAGACTCTTGGAGAGCAGATGCGTAACTAGAGCTCGGTGACACAGATGGGTGCCTAATAAGGGGAACCCACCCATTTTGGTCTTCAGAAAGAGCTGGGACCGGTTGGTATGGCTTTTGCCACCTCATACTTAACTATTTGCCCCAACTACTTCTCCCTTATCCTCCAGTTAGAAGCCCCAAGTCCAATTCCATTGTCATGTTTGATGATGGATGCTAGTTACTAGACAAGATGAATGTCAGGCTGAGGTCAGGTTCAGATGCTGCATTTTGTGTTTCCAGAGGTCTTCTAATGTTTTGGGAATCGCTTTCCCAAAGGGCACATTTAAGGGGTTATAGCTGGGGCATGACAGGGTTAGAGAAACGGGATCCCTGTGGGAATGGGAAGTGAACCCTTGCAGGCTAAACAAGAAGGGCATCCTCTTTGATTTCCTTTGGCTATGAGAAACGAAGCTAGAATCTTGCCAAAATTTGAGGTGCTTAGTGACAGAATTGGAGTATTTACATGCTGGTGGGAGACAGGGCTTATGGTGCTTAATAATCTGTCTGTATTTGTGCCTCTTCATGCTCAGTTTGGGTCTCTAGTTTCAGGCTACCTGCAGAGGGTGGACGGAGCTTTGGCTATTTAATCCTGGCGCATGCCCCTTGGTGAGTCACCCTGGGACATACTCCCCACTTCTGCTTGCTGGGCTGGATCAGTGCCCAGCACAGGGATCCTCCAGCTGGGACACCTGTGGCCTGGGCTGCAGAAGCCCATGATGCTCCCATCAGAGGGATGGTGGTTGCTCTGCATCTGCAAAAGACAAATTCCTTTTCTTCTGGGATGATTGCAAATGGAGGTAGTAAAAATTCAAGATTTAGTCCAATAGAGTAGTCAGAATTCAAGGTTTAGGTATGGAAACGGTGGCCCAATAGCACACATGAAGACTGGGAGGTGTGAAGTGAACAACAGGATGGCAAAGTGTTTTGCAGAAGTCGTCCTGAAGGAGAGCAGAGGGAGCTCTGCCCCAGCCCAAATAGCTCCATTTCACACTCTTTTGGTTGGTACCTTCTTAGAGCAACAAATTGCTCCTTTATTCCACTCTGCTTTGAATAGAAATAGAGTAAAAGTTCTCTTTTCTGCATACGCACACTGTACTGAAATAAAGCTACCTGCAGTAGGTGGGTGTGAATTTGGGCTTAAATCCTTCATAAAGGTCTGCATAATGTGAGCATACAATGTCAGCAGTTTGGGAAGTGTTAGCCTGGGTCTTCCTGCCTTTCATGGATTAACTTGACAAGACTGATCATATATGCAAGCGTCTAAATTTTATAGAGACCTTGATTGAGAGACAAGGAGGGACTTTGGCTCTCCAGCGAGCAAGCTGGAAAGAAAGAACTAAAACCGTCAAAGCCCTTTTATCTGTTTCAGAAGCAGGGCTTTAGGAATCACAAAAATCAAATCAAATCAAAACATGTTTTCAGGAGTTTGTAGTACAAATTACCCTATTAAAATGTACCCTGCTTATAAATGGAAAAGAAACCCCCATAACCAGTTTGAGGGAAGAAGTGAAGAAAGTCTTCGGCAGTGAGTGATCTTCACTGAATACATTTTCTCTGGGCCATTGTAGCTGCCGGAACTTATCAAAAGAAGTTGTTATTTTGATCATAAATGTAGTGGCTGGCACGAATTCCTTGGCATTTATTTGGCTTTAAGATGAACAAATTTTTCCTGTGGAAAGAAAGAAAGCAAAGCAGGAAGGTAGATAATTAGTGTGCAGTAGCTAATGGGTAATGTCAAAGTAAATGAGCAGAGCTCTTACCTTCCTTCTGAATGCTGTTTGTATTCCCTGAATACATTTTCCCTGTATGAAAATGACTGTTCCTGCCTAATTCTCACTCTGGTGACACATTCTTCCCAGGTGACACCTGAGCGGTCACTTTGGCTGGCTGGGTGTTCTTGTGTAGGGTTGTTTTGCAGAACAAAGCACTTGTTAACTACGAACCAGAGTAAAAGGCGATGCTCATGTGGCCAAGATGCCAATGTTTTAACAGCTTCATGTGTCTTTTGGTGCGCTAAATCCACTGAACAGGGTGGATTCCTTACCAACAATGTAAACTTGCTGCTTAGCAAATAGGGGTGTTTTGCAAAGCTGGATTTGGTAGATGAGTTTTGTTTTCTGTGGCTAATGCATGGTATGGAGGAAATTCAGTTTCTATGTCCCTAGCAAACCCCATTATCTTACAGGCTTTAGGTCTGGAAAGATTGGTTTCTTTGATGGCCTTGGGATGACGGTTGCTTTGCATCTGTATTCAGACCCATCTGTTTCTTTGGCAAGCACCAAAAGATGGAGTTTTTTGTATTCATTGTCCAACTGAAGACCTGTGCTCTGGAGCTGATAGCTTAGGTCCTCCTCAAACACAACCCCCAACCAAGGACTGACTCCATGCATTGTTATGGACTTGCTTAGAATTGGGAACACAATGGCCCAAATGGGCCTCTTTACCCTGCAAGCTACATGCAGAACTGCTCTTTGGGCTTTTGAAAAGCTTCTTTATCTTCAGACAGCCTCGTTTCCTCTGCCCCACTGTCGCTCCCCACATGGCACCTACAAGGAGGAAGATGGGTCATCAAGCAGCACAGCCCAAGGGCTGGTTGCTTTCATGCTGTTGACTTTTCAGTGTATAAATAGCCGAACAATTGAGTTGGAGTTATTTTTATCTACTGCTCTTAACATTACAAGAGAGTCTGGGAGAACAATAAGGACTGGTCTCATTGGAGAAGTGGAAATCTCAGTAGCTCTTTCCAGGCTGACCTGCTCCAGATGGGCTCTTTGCATCTTTGCATGAGTCCTGATAGGAAAAGGGGGGCTTTGGGGCAGTGCTGTGTAATGAAAGCTGTAATTGGCATTAAAATGCCTCCCAAGGTGGTGCTGCTGGGCATTGAGATGGATACTGTCTTTTGCAGGGGAATGATTAAATCTTTACTATTTAGTTTTTTGTTCATGGGTATCTTGGGTCTAGAAAGAGCAAAACCTCTGTAGCAAATGCTGAATGCTCTGGCAAATAAGCCCTGCCTATTTCCTATATTTGCTGGCAGTCGTGAGTGCTTGAAATCGTAGATTTTGTGCCAATATTGTCACTAAGACACAGGAGACTGCATGCACTGGAGCTGAATCCGGACCACCTGGTTCAGGAAGTCACCCGTGTAGCAGAACCCCCTATTCCAGGCACACTGAAATCTGGTTTCTGTGATTCACATCTCCATCTCGACCACACCTGCACCAGCTCCAGACCCTCCAGGCAGACCCCTCTCCAGGAAGGAGGGCAGATAAACTGCCTTTGAAAGGATACAGCCAGGGCCATCCACCCTCTAATCATGTTGTGGGGAGCTTGCTGGCTTGGGATGAGGTTTGGTTTCCAGGTTGTCTGAGAGCCTGACACCTACCTGGTGGTAATGCCCCATGTTTTGCTGAGTGGCCATAGTAAGGGAGAACACAGATGACCCCAAGACCAGAGACAGCAGCTTAGGGTTATCACTCCTTGTGTGTGCCCAGCAGGTCTCCAGGTCCCTTCCTGCTCCTTCATCAGTGCAGGGAATCTGGTTGCAATGGCCAGACATGGCTGCAGGAGGGGTTTTGTGCACTTGCAGGGTGAAGATGGAATTGAACTGAGCCTCATAGAATCATTGAGGTTAGAAATGACCTTTAAAATCACCAAGTCTGTGCTTTGGGGTTGAATGCTCAGTGTTAGATGCATTCTTACTCCTCCTTCTCCTCCTCTCTGTGGCAAGCAAAATGCTGCAAAGCTTAATTCTGATGGGCTCTTGCTTTTTGAGATCCTCCTTGCTGACACTGGTGGGGCTGACTCACCTCTTCTTCCAGTTCTCTCCATGGGAGTCCCAGCACGGTGTGGGAAGGAGCTGAGCTGCAGCCATGGGGATGGATGGAAGAGGTAGATACAGCATGATTGGAGACCAGGCTGTCTCCTGATCTTGCTCCTCACAGATGGGCCGAGTTCCTCTCTTTGTGATGCCACCAGGAGATCGTTGTTTCCCTTTGGCTGAGGGAGTGTGATCCTGAACACAAGAATTCTGTTTAAGCCAGGAAAATACCGAACTAGATCCCTAAAATCAGTCCTGTTTAAGAAGGCTTTCATTAGCAATACTGATGTGCTTTCCTCTGCCCTCCGGGTTTCTGTTTCGTAACTTTGGCTTTTGTCTTCATCTGAGCATTTTTGGTGGCACAGAAAAGCACGTTCCTGACCAGCCCCATAGGCTGGTTTGTGCTGGCAGCAGGCTGGGGCTCCTCCTTATGCTGAGCCATGCTCAAGGAGCCAAGCTGCTGCTGCTGGGTTACTCCTGCTTTACTTGGAATAAAGAAGAGCAAAATCAGGCCTTTGGTATCCAAAGCAAAATGTAAAACCACAGAACCTTCCTGGGCTGTAAAAAATGTCAAGTATCTGTTGACTCCTGAAGCATTTCCTTGCTGACAGAGAATAGTGGGGCTGCTGAATCCCGTCGGCAGGAATCTGCAGCGGGGGCTGATGTCGCATCCACTCTGTGCAGTGGGTCAGTTGTTGGCATCTCACCCCCCTCCTCTCTGTGCCATGTCCTTGCCAAGCTCAGACACCAGCCCCGCTGAGCTCACAGCTTACAGGGAGCTGCAGGGCAGTGGCTGGTTCAACACACAAGGAAAGGCAGGGACTTTGGTGGCGTCTCTATCCCAGCCTCCCAAGAGGCTCCTGCATGAGCAGCAGCCCAAGAGTAACAAGCATGATTTCATAACAGAAGGCTGTAAAACATGAGCTGGGCTTTCTCATGCCATGAAACTGCACTTTCCCAGAAGATTCCCCTCTTTACAGTTGTCTCAGTGTTGCAATAGCATCTGTGCCAACCACATTTCTGATTATGCTTTCAAGGACATTTTAGTTTTTGACATCTCTGGGATCTCCTGCCAGAACTTGTGCTAATGTTTTTGATTACCAGATGAGCATCGCCCTGTGCTTTCATTGCTCTCCAAAAATAACATCTTCAACCACGTTATGCTGAAGCTGCTCTTCAGCGCTTCTCGAATGCCACCAAGCCAGTCTCCTCTGGAGCAATTTGGTGATGATGTGCAGCCTGGGTGCTCTGGTGTGCACGCTGCTGTGCCAAAGTGCTGTCCTGGCAGGGTGGATCCCAGCTCCTGGGCTGCTGATGGGGGCAAGATCCACTCTGATAGAGGAGCATTCCCTGATTTGAAGTGTTTGGCAAGATGAGGTACTCAGCTCCGTACCTACAAGGGCAAGAAGCTTTGGCATAAGCAGCTGTGGGGTTCTGCACGAGAACAGGGCTGTTACCAAGTCCTATATCTACATGATCATGGGCATTTCTAAGCATCATCCTACATGGATTGCTTTGATAAGGGATGAACTTGGTGGGCCCCATGTTGGTACTTTTACCTAGCTGCTGGTTTTAAGCATCCCAAATAGAGTAAGGGAGGTGATGTAGCTTTCCAGGCTGACTTCATCATGTCAGGTTTTACAGCCACAATGCTTGGATGCCTATGGACCAGAGTAAATGCCAAGGGAGCAGCACTTTCCTGCTGGTGTGGGTGGGATGCTCAGAGCAGGGAGATCCTTGGCACAACGATTGGCCCAGGACACCTTCCGCAGCCCCAGCACATGGGGTTGAGTGCCCATGAGGACTATCTGTATCTCCCTGCTCCTTCCTGATCCACTCTGTGACTTCCCTTTTAATAGACTCCCTTATTCAGAACCATTATTACAAGCATTTGCACAGACCTGAGGTTAACTTACAAGGAGCGTCCTGGCAGAGCAGAGGTCTGGAGAGATGCAAAGTTAACATATAATCAAACCGACAAGATCAAGTGCAGTGCACGCGATTTCCTTTGCACCCTTCTCTGTACTAGTGCTGAGATTTAATTACCAGCTCTAAGGGACTTAAAGATTTTCAGGTGGAAACTAGTGCGTAGAGGAAGGGGAGAGTACAAAAGCAGCCTATATAATTAAGTGCTGCTTGTTTAATTTAATTTTCTCCTTCATTTGATCCTCTTCTGGAATCTTGAAAGAAACAGTCTCTAATAGCAGCTGAGTCCTTTCACACTTGTGTTACGTTCCCATGGTCAATTCACAACAGCACACGAGTGTCTGATGCTGCCTGTGCCAGGATGTTGGGAGTTGTGTGTGGTGATGCTGTAATGGTGCGGATGCCCACTCTGGTTTTAAGGGACATTCACCTTTAGAAGGCAGGCTTTCAAGGGATGAAGCCTCTTAGCTGCAAAACTGGGCTTTTGGAAGGGATCAGGATGTCGTGGTTTAAATCCAGCCATGCATCTCGTTCACTCACTCAACCCCCCTCCTTCCTCCCCGCTCCTGGAGGGATGGGGAGGAGAATTGAAGGAATGCAGCTCCCACGGGTTGAGATAACAACAGTCGAGTCACTAAGGTATAACACAAATCACTATCGCTATCACCAATTATAATAATGACAAGGAAAACAAGGGAAGAGGGTATGATACCACCCGCTGAAAATGAGCCCGACCGGGAAGTTCCCCCTCCTTCCGGGTCACTCCCAGTTACCTCCTGGGCATGATGTGCTATGGTATGGAATACCTCTTTGGTCAGTTTGGGTCCTGTCCCTCCTTCCTCCCAGCCCCCCTCCTCCCCGGCAGAGCATGGGGTTCACAAAGTCCTTGGTCAGGGCAAACATCGCTCAGCAACAACCAAAAACATCGGCCTGATCAGCCTTGTTCCCGGGCTAAGTCAAAACACAGCTACTAAAGAGAAGAAAAACTGACTGCAACTGCTGAACCCAGGAGACAGGAATTCTGCAATACCAGCACGCTAGAAGGGGTTGCCAATAAAATATGATAAGTAATTTGTATTTGGTAATCCAGATGAGAGCTGGAAACAGAACATACAAATGGGTTACGCTGTAAATGACTGCTATTCCTCACTTCCCCTCTCCCTACTCCCTTGGAAATTAGCCAGTTGCTCTCTGGAATCCCTAATTCTTAGAAGCTGCCTCTGCCAGTCTAGCATCAGAACACCGAGGAGGCTTATTTAGGATTTGTTTCTTTGCTTAACTCTCTTTCCAAATAGTTTTAGATGACAAATGCTAATGACAATTTCAAGAGGCAATAGGATTCCCTGCATGGTACCTCCTTTATACCCCCTACCCCATCTGTAGGGAAAAATGAGTATATTAGAGATAGGGCTATCATTATTATTTGTCAGCAACCTTCCTGGTGCAGCACCTGGAGGTGGGGTGGTGCTTGGTTCAACAAACCTGCTCTTGATAGTGTGCTTGAAACAGTGCATTAGGACACCAAATAACCTGCCTGCTCCCTGGGCCCTCTCTCCTCCTCTCTAGAGNCCTGCTCTTGATAGTGTGCTTGAAACAGTGCATTAGGACACCAAATAACCCGCCTGCTCCCTGGGCCCTCTCTCCTCCTCTCTAGAGAAGCACAGTGGGCTCTGGCAGTGGTAGAGTTTGGTTGGTTGGTGGTGATTTATATGACTTGGGTTCTGTGGTTGCCATCAGATCTCCTGAAGAAGAGTGGTAATGTTGGAATAAACGTGCACGCTGCTGCACTGAGGTGGGTTTTGCAATACCAGACTGAGGTCAGCAAGAGGGCCAGGACCAGGGGTGGTGTATGGAGGCAGGGGGAGGTTGGAAATGTTCCGAAGATTTGCAAATCCAATGTTTTGCACCTCCCTGGCTACGGTGGCTTTTGATGGGCAGAGAACTGGAAGTAACCAAGTACCAGGAAAACATTCCTTCCTCTTTCCCCCTGGAATTAAAACCAAGCAGAACTCAGACAAGAGAGGTGGTTCTGGAGGGACCTCCCTGGGTGTGAATCCTTCAAGGCTTCCTATCTCATCCCTCTTGGGAATAGAGAGATGTGAATACATGGAAGTTATCACATATTGGTTTCTCAGGGGTATGAGACCATTGGAGTTGAATGCAGACAATCAGTATTAATTAAGAGTAAT
>NDXB01022570.1:3261-54820 GCA_002631895.1 Agapornis roseicollis
TCTCCTCTCCTCTCCTCTCCTCTCCTCTCCTCTCCTCTCCTTTCCTTTCCTTTCCTTTTTTAACAGTTTGACATGCACTTTGAATGTTAAACAGACACAAACTTGGCATTTTCTAAGTCAGTCTAAATGCACAGGGAAGGAGGGGGAATATATTAATGTAGAAAGAGTCTCCCTTCTGTGTGGGACAGCATTCAAAGCTCACAGTGAAATGGTCTTATATAATGAATTGCAAGTATAATCCAAAGGCCAAAGTGGGCTTTGATCATGCTTCTATGTACTTCCCAAGCTGTGGTGACACAAGGTAACAGTGAGGCTGAATAATGTGGCAGCCAGTACACTGGAGAAGTTGAAACAAAAGATATGCCTTTTTTTTTTCCCCTTTGTTACACACAGTGGAAGCAGCCACAAGAACATCTCCAGAATCTGTACAAGTGTGGTATAGGAGGAAAGATGAGAACGCGTGCCCTGAAGTGAGCAAAATACATATTTCAACAATAAGAAAATGGCCTTTTCAGACAGGTCATCTACCTTGGGCACATAAAAAGCTCAGAAAAGGTACCCTTGTTAGCTTGGCAAGATAATGGTGGATCCCAAATGTTTAAATGTTGATGTTCAAAAAATTTTATATGACACTGAAATTTTTCCAGAAGAACAAACCAGGAAATTCCGCATTAACCTCTTGTTCATGTTTCTCAGCAGCTATGAACTTGAGGGGAAGAACCCCCGACCCCAAATTTCTAATTAAAAAGTACATTTATTAAAGGCGCAGTAAAGTAAATCAAAAAGCTAACGAAGAAAAAGAACATACTGATAATAAAACAATAATAGATATTTAAAACCAAAACAAGTTTTGATTCCAGAAATATAGTTACATAGAATTATAGAATATTTTGGGTTGGAAGGGACTTTCAAAGGTCATCTAGTCCAACCTCCCTGCAGTAAGCAGGGCCATCTTCAACTAGATCAAGTTGCCCAGAATGAAGGCCAGGCTGGATGTGGATGCCTCCAGGAATGGAGCATCCACTACCTCTTCTCTGGGCAACCTGTGCCAGTATTTTACCACCTTCATGGCAAAGAATTTTTTTCCTCACGTTCAGCCTGAATCTCCCCTATTTAAAACATCACTCTTCATCCTGTTGCAACAGACCTTGCTAAAATGTCTCTCCCCATTTTACTTATAGGCCCCTTAAGTCTCCCCAGAGTCTTCTCCAGTCTGAACAACCCAAATTCCACCAGCCTGAGGGATCCTCACAGGAGAGGTGCTCAAACCCTCTAGCCATTTTTATGGCCCTCCTTTGGACCCTCTCTAGCAACTATTTTTGTTGTACAAAACTACACTAAAAAATTCCTCCTCCTTTGGGATACTGATTTTAGTCTATAAAACAACTTGCCTACCTACAGTAAACCATACTAAAACTAAAAAGTAACAAAAACTTAACTTGTCCACTCACACAGAAGGGGTATACAGATGCTTACAATTCTGCTAAAAAGCTGCCAGCCATAGGGTTGTGAGTCTGCATTTTAGGGAGTTAGATTAAGCCAACCATCTGAGGTGCTGAGCATTTACTCCTCTCAGACTGACACTTCAGTACCTCTAAAATGAAGTTTATCACGGTGCTTCATTTAAAATCCTACATCCAGCTTTTAATCAAAATAAGGGGAAAAAAAATATGGAAAATTTGTGAAAATTCGGTGGAGTTTAAATCTAGCAGACTTCCATCAATCAGTCCTTTGTTGGATAGATATACTCACTGAATTTATATGATTCATGGATTTAATATGGAATACTTGCAATAAAGGAATAAGAGAAGCAATGTGCATAAAGCTCACTGAATTTTCCCACCTAGGAAATAGGCAAAGCCTATTTTAAAAAATATAAATATTTGGGATCCACTTGGTAGGCCACACATATGTCTTCCTACTCCAATATACTTTCATTACCTCATGAGCACAAAAGGTCCCACTGGGATGGAATTGCAGGCCCTCAGCTGTATGGTTTAGTGGTGGTCTTGGCAGTCCTGGGGTAATGGTTGGACTTGATGATCTTAAAGGTCTTTTCCAACCTAGTTGATTCTATGATTCTATGTGGTTAGCTCTACCCATATTCAGGAAAACACTCAAGCACATACTGAAGTCTGGTTGATCTCAATTAGACTTAAATACACTTAAAATGCCCTCTTGAGTGGAAGCAAGAGGATCTCCAAGTAAGCATACCCCTCAATCTGTTGGGAGACTTATGCACTTCAGAGATGACTTACAGATGTCAACACACTTGATAATCCTTCTGGGAAAATCTCTTAACATAAATAGTATAATAACAGTATCTTACATTTTGCCATCAGCTTCTTTTCTGTCTGAAGTAATAACCCTGATACCATATTAGAGTCATAGAATCATATTAATCACTTTAAATATATTACTTACAAAAGATGACTGATAAACACATTTATAGTAGGAGCAGGTCTTCAGTAAGGATTTGTGGAGACAATAGTGAATCTGTGGGTATCCCCAAGCTATAAACTCCAATAGGCAGAGTTTAATAATGTGCAATATGTGTAAGTAAAAATATTGTCCACATCAGAGCTATTTTCTTCCCTGGTCTCCACCATCAGTTGTCACAGGAATGGCACTTCTCACTGACATGTCAAACAATGACACCCTACCCCCTACCCATTTCAGATAAGAAACATTATCAAGTAACTTGTTTACCTTTTCCAATTTATGACGCACAGTAAAACAGTGCTGCCTTCTGCCCACAGTAGTCAAATTTCACAGAAAGGGGTTGTCACAGCTGACAAAATTTCCTATGAGCAATTGCCTTTTTTCTACTGGAACACCCAAATTACCAGTCCCATTGGAGACCATAGCATCGCCTTGGAGATGCAAAACCATAAGAATAAATAACCAGACAGAAGGAAACTCATCTTAATTCTCAGGCAGTGCTCTGTCATCTTCTGAAACTTCCTAGTCCTGAGAGATTTAAAGTGCTAACTAGATAAACTATAAAAGATGGCAAGGAATGATCTACAGTGACTTGTGCATCTTTCTATAACCATAAATAACTTTATATTTCATCTCTGGCAGCATGACAAAGCAAGGAGGTAATGAGCCATTATGGAAAACCCATCTGTTGCTTATAAGGGGAAAGGCTTTGTGCTGGTAGGTTTATAGAGGAAAATTTTCAGTGCAAGTCCTGTTATTGTTAATGAGAATAGCACATCTAATTGCAAATGTTGATAGTGTAACCCATTATGTTCCTTCACTGTCTAGATGGCTACTGTGTGTTTCAGAAACAAGAGAAAAACATTATCAAAAGAAAACCTAATGTTCAAGTGACAGTGACATTCAGAACATGGGGGAAGGGAGCATGAAGTAGAACAGGGGCATCTGTCAAAATTCCTGATAATACTACAAAAACTACCTAAATATTTTTTTACATGCAACTGGAAAGGCTACGTAATACCACAAAACAAACAGGGAAACGTAGTGCACTTGGCCTGCTCCAAAATCCATGTGTTTTCCTTCTTCTTGCTAAGTTTTGCAAACTGGCCCTCAGATTCTCAGTTAGAATTCTAATATTTTATTGGTTTACTAGATCATGCTTGAAAACTGCTCTAGAGAAGGTGCCCAGGCAAAACCATCCCATCCTCAGCACAGGATGACAGGATTTTTGCAGCACACTGGAGACTGTCTTTGGGTCTTGAACACCCTGGCTATGCTTTTAGCTTTCTTTCTGACTCTGATTTATTTAGCTCACGTGAACACACTGGACCCCACTTTCCACCTTGCCCAGCCCCAGCATTTCACAGCAACTGGGAGGCAAAAGGCCAGGGAAGGAAGAAACTAGGACCAGTGGTCCCACCTAAACCTTTGGACTATAAAAGTGTACTCGACTCTTCTTTCATGCTTGTCTCTGACTGAACTTGCCAGAGGGCAAAATAGCAAGTGCTCAAACCCAGAGGCTTGGCCCTGCAGGTACCTGAATGAGCAATTCCTGTCCCCAGCTCCAAGATTCTCAGCCTTGGAGACACTGACATACCCTGTGGTTTCCTGCAACCATTTCTCTGATATGGGATCTGGGGCCTGAAGGAACTGTTCCTTGAGGCAGCCAAGAAGCCTAATCTGATATTATGAAATCACCAACACAAAGAAACATGGAACAGATGGAAAAAGAGAAGCATAAAGAAGCAGTGACAGCAGGTTGGTTCCTTCTTGGTTTCATATTTGTAGGAAGGACTGGTAAACACCATGGTAGAGGAAATGCATGGAAGCAAGAGCTCTACTGCAGTGAAGTGAATAAAAAGCTCTAACCTCAAACCAGACAATATTTATTTCACCAAGTTCCACACATCTACCCCTAGCAACAGTGCCATATTGTTAGTTACTAAGAACAAAATAACTTTGTCCTTCTCATTTATAGAAGACTGTACAAAAACAGGTCTTGTAGTCAGACTGAAACAACGCCTACATGTTGCTTTAGTGACATCCAGGTATGCAAAGCAATGCAGCTTTAAGAGAAGCTTCTCTGGCTACAGCCCTGCCCCAGGATGCCTTTTCTCCTCCAAACCAAGTCTCTGTGACAAAAGCACTGGGCCTTAAACAGCACTGATATCCTATCTTTATCTTTCAAAAATACTGCTACAAAAGACTATCACTTAAAGGAAAACAGAGCATTCCAACCATTCCCAAAGTTTTCTTCCATTAATGCGGTACAGTTAATGACACCCCAGGTATGTTCCAGGTATGCTTCTGTTGAACTGGTAACCATCAGAAAATTTAACCTGCTACAGCTACAGGATGTAGATACAACTGAAGTTATCATTGAACTTAGCAAAGCAGATGTCTAAGTAACAAAAGCAACATGACAAATCATACAATTAACATATTCTGAGGAACTGCTGTTCAACAGCCTTTCCTAATGGGCACAAACATGCTTTTGCTTTGCATCAACTTAGTGAGGTAGAGATGATATTCCATATGCTGTCCCTGAAACAGTCACATCTGAAATACACAAAACAGTCTGTGAAGAACTCCAACAATCTGCTGAATCTAACTGAAATTGCAGAATGACTGCAAATAATCGGAATATAGTCAAGAATTTGGGCATATGACTGTTTGATATTAAGTACCCTGTGGGTCTTCAGTTGCCATTAGTAATATATTATCTATATTATTTTCCTCACCATGAATAGTTTAAGAAGCAGTGGGCTCTCAAAAAAATTACTTATTGATTCAGCACTATTTTAGGTAGGTGATTGCAACATCATCTTTAGATGTCCTCTGTCCAAGTATTAATCCAGACTACTTCTTTGGGAGCAGATGATAATTGTTTTGTATGGCATGCTACAACCAGCGACTGTTTTTGAGGACCAGTGGCTCTTAACTGGATGAGGAACTTCTAGAATCACCAGAGGATACGGTCCTTTATGCTGTTGTAAGGATGCTCCCGTTAAAGGATCATACTCCTTGTTTGTAAAAACTAATACGAAACTTCTGAAGACCATATATGCAAGCTGCAGCTTTGTGAGACAGTTTAAAAAGAAATGTTATAAAGAATGTATACATATGTGTGCATATACATGCACACATCCAAGCATGCACAAACCCTACATGTATAAAATCTGGATTTTGTCTCAGATTTTGTTTTCTGGGGTATGGTTTGAAAATGAAGATAAAGGCCCAGAGAAGGTCAGAACAGCTTAAAGAGAAACAAAAGAGAAGTTAGGCAATCAAAACCAACACAGGACAATGTAACAGAAATCACAACACTAAAAGCTGCAAAGAAGGACGCCGTGTCTCCAAAGCACAGGTATAATATGACTTTACAGAATAAAAAATTCCTCTGAGAAAAAAGGAGAGGAATAAAAGGCCTAGGCTGAGCTATGATGTGGTACATTTCCATGTCAACAGCTTTCAAATGGCACCAGAAGGAGATCTGGCACACACATTACATAGCATCCTGCAGAGCTGCAGTGGCTGGAGGAGTATACCTTTTCATAAAGGCAAAGAGCATGCCTCACTTTGGTGCTGCGGATGAAAACAAGATGGGAAAACCATATGTTTAGGTAACAATCTAGCTGCAGGGTAAGACTATGGCTGTAAAAGGAAATCTTCATACTTCAGCTGGCCAGGAAATTTCCCTTTCCTTCTTCAGAGTGTGTATCTGTCCAAGGTCTCCATGCTGCCTGGGCTTGCAAGAGACATCAGGAAGAAACATTCTGCCTTAAAAATTCTGCAATTACAGATAGTACATCCACAGCACGTCCATTTCCCTACTTATTTAGGCTACACATGTGGCTACATATAAGCCACATCTAATTTTATGTGCCAGAACACCTATATGGCTCAGCAAATTCTTCTGAATAAACACAGTTACAAGAACACAGGAGGTCAGATCACTTCATTTAAGAGCTGCTTTCAGAGTCCTTCTAGTATCAGCCATAATGCCTGTAGCAGGATTTGCTGTTACAGTCCTCCAGTATAACTGTACCAGCAAACCCCTTCAAATTAGACAAGACCTTACTGCACCAGCAGAAGGTCTAAAACCATTCAGCTTGGAAGACTTCCTCTCTTTCGTTGTACATCTCTCACTAGGTTCAACTGCTCTCTCCCTTGGGACCTGCAGTGCGTGCAGGGTTCTTTCTTTTTGATCTCTACAGGCCTTGAAAGCAGCATGATCAAATGGATGACTGAGGAGACTTGACAGGTACACAGCTGTGGGCTACAGCTCCACTGCCCCCTGACTTCCGAGTTCATCTGTCTCTCTTGCCTCACAGCACACAGACAGAAGGGACCAGGAGATTAAAGCCACATTACATGTTACTGAATTACACAGGAAACAAAATAGATATCAGCAGAGTCTAGATATAATGCTCCCAAGTAAAAAAGTAGACGACAAATTCTGAGTTCCTTTTCCTCTGATTGAAAGCAAGCCTTCATTGCATTCTCCTCTGGATATACCCAGATACTCTCTTTCAGGTTTCAACAGTTTTTGGTTCTTTAAGGCCAAACAAATTAGTTCCCTATTAAAAAAAAATATCATAATAGCTAATAACTCATCCAGAAATGACATAGGTATCTGTTTGCAAATATTATATAGAGCCATCTAAATAAAAGATTTTTTTTTTTCCCTAAAGAGCTACTTAAGCTTGATCTGTGCTGAAGAGCACTAAGCTAAAGATATTTCACTTGGATTTAAACTAATTTACTCAATACCAGGCATAATATAACCATATCAGCATAAATCTCAGTACAGGCTGGCCTACCCTACAGTGAAGCATCCATGCAGCCCTATCACAACTGCTGTGATCATAAGCTGACAATCAGACTACTTAAGGTGTATAGTATGCACAGTGGCAAGAACAGTGTGCTCAAATCAACATTTCCAATAAAAATCTGGAAAAATAATCAGCTTATCAAGTATTTTATCTCACTTTACCCAGTAAAAATGAGGGGGAAAGAATATCTTTACATAACCAAACTTGAATTAGTCTTTTGATTCAAAATCCATCTACTGTAAACCAGTAACTTATAACTTATAACTCAGTTGATTAACATTTGATAACATAAAGCTAAAATTCATCAGACAAGAAACAGATCCATAGAACCAGCACAAAATAATTTGGACCTCATAGCACAAGTATGGTTATTACACTGCATACTTCAGTAACGGTGGATACACCCACCAGTATGCACGCCTTTTGTATTCATTGATTTGACTAAGAATTCTGCAGGCCAGAACCAGCCAATATGCATTGTACTGGTTAATGTGTCATACAGTTGCATTTCCCAGCTTGAAAGAAATTTCTTCATTAGACCTTTCTGCCTTTGGTATCTTAAGATTTTAATTAAGCAGTGTCACAACAGGGTGTACATTAACAGACCATTGGCACATGCTTTTGGAGCATTGTGAAGCACTGGACCAGAGACCAATTACCTTCTGCCACCCAAACAGTACAACAACAGCCCATTAATGCACACCCTGGTGTGGCCTGTTTCAATTAAAGCATATTTGTAAAACAAGGGAAGGACCGGCAGCGTTGAACCACTGAGAAAATCAGGTGGTTTTAGGCTAGCATCCTGCTGATTATTCAGACTTTTATAGATGTACACACTGAAATTCAGTAAACAAATTGTCCAGCTTACTGAGTTACACTGCACAGTAAAAATGGGGCTATTAAGAGTACAGAATGCTATTTCCATCTGAACATAAGGAATGCAAAGAGGACGCTGTGGTGTCAGCACTTCTGCTGTATCCATTTCCCCAAAGCAGGCTCAGTTTCAAGAATCTGGCAGAGAAATAGACTCTTCTCACCCCACAACAGGGTTTATCCATGAGAGGGATGGGTAGCGTTCATTCAATGACATAGCACAGTTAAATTCACTGAGAACTTATCCTTCCTGCCTGTTGTTTTTTTGTTGTTTTATTACAAAACTAATTTTCTATTTCTATAAGAGTTTCATTCACAACTTCAGTATAAGGCATATACACACAAGAGAAGATATATTTTAACAAAATTTAACTAAAAATGCCACACACATCACTCCTGTTTCCTCACGGGCTTTTATTTCCCTCTTTACTTCCTACTCTTTTCCATCTCTGTGTTTATATCAGAAACATGTTTAAAGTAAGCATGATCCCTTCAGAGATGCTCATACAGTCCCAGATAGAATGCCTTTCAATTTTAATGGGGTGCTTTTAGGTACTGTAACACAAAGCACATAGATAAACGTAAAGCATAAACTTCTGTCCAACTAGCAGAGTATAATTGTATGTTACAGAATGAGAGAACAAAGCTGTATTTTTTTTTTTTGACCATTTTTCTTCACTTTAATTCAAGTGAGCAACATGGAAGACCGAACAATGAGTTGCAGAAAGCACAAAATAAGGTGGTAAAAATTCCTTAGCATGAATCTTACTTAATGCACATGAAAATCAACTTACTGTAATAGGCTAGAATCAAGCTCTTTATAACTACAGTGAAACCACTGCCAAAATACAGGGCTGAGTGAATCCATTTAAACATGTCCTGAGCTATACCTACCTTACCACTTATCTACCTTACTACCTACCTACCTGGATAGACCGAGAGATTATGACTGGATGATAGCCTATAAATATTTTGGAGCTAGAAGCATCAGAAAAAGAAGGGAGTTATAGCTAGTAAACAACTAGGAATGAAACTAAACAAAGTGATGTTCTGGCTCAGTGTGAGACAAGGTTTCTAAAGAAAACAACTGTGTCAAAGTTTCCTGTAGGAAATGATGGTGGGTTTAGTAGCCAGAGCATTGAAAGCTGTCCAAACTCCAAGAAGTAATGTTCTATATGGGAAAGCTGACATTCACAGAAGGAAGAGGTGGATGGCACAGAGCTGCTTTTCCTTCTTCATTCTCCTATGTTTCTAAATGACTCATCAACCCGGAGATGTAATGAAGTGAAGTTATATATATCAGCTTCCTCCTCCCAGGTCTCAAAGGTATAGCTCAATAAATCTGCAGTGCAGCTAGTTAGTTACAGAGGTGGAATTATAGCCCCCAGAGATTTTAACTACATTATTGCATGTAGCAATTCGATTTGCCTCTGTATTTCAGGATCTACCCGAGCCTAGTTTGAAATGAAAAATAACCAATATGATGAAGACACATGGCAAAATAATGAAAGAGGGTCCCTCCTATTTTGTTTTCTTTCCTCAGGGTATGGTCTGAACTCTAAAAGCAGATGTCATCTTGTGTCAAATACTCTTCTTTCTCACTTGCTGTAATAATGGATTTTGACAGTTCAAATTTCAAAGAAACTGCAATATCTTCAGATCTTGAGTCACTATTTAAATATTAAGAGAGCACAAGTTTTTCTTTTGGAGTTACCCATTGAGCTGAATGCCATGTATATTCTCAATTCTGTATTAATAAATGCCCGATGCAGACAATATGCTACAAGAGTGATGGCAGTGGTAGAAATACTGACAATTAGATACTGCCTTCTAATCAAAACCGCAAACATCAGATGAATTTCAAACAGTCTTGAGCTGATGGTGCTGTTTCTCCAGGTACCAATTCTTCTGGTCTCTTATTTGCTTTTATGGTAATCGATTCTGGGATTGACAAATTCGATCTCCCTCCCATCTTTTCACTTTCTTTTAAAGGAAAAGGAAAGATCAATCCTTTAATTCCAGTCATAAGGTAATCAAAGAAGATTGGCAAAGAAGCCAACCTTTCACTAGAAGCAGTAGGACACATTTATATTTTTTCCTCTACCACATTTGACATGTCTTACAAGGCTTTCAGGATCACTCAAGAATCAAGTTCTATTCTTTCTTCTCTTTTCAGATGAAATGATCTTACCTGCAATTTCTCTTTAGATAAGTATCTTACCAAATTATTCATAAAATAAAGGGTATATATGTAAAGTATAAAGACTATATGTAAATACATTGAATACACATGTATATAAAGAAGTATAAAGTCTGTATCAACAAAAATAGATATGTATATCAAATTATGTGTATCATTAAATGTATTAAACATGATGCCCAATTCAGTTTCCTTATAAGGAAGATGTCAAGAACAGATACAGCAACCATTTTCTGAGGAAACACTGTAACCCATTTCATTCTAGCTTTCCTAGAAGCTGTGTAAGCTGGTATCTACTGACGAACCATTGGTGTGAGTTTGACTCAGACTAATATCTAGATAAAACAAGGTGTAGAGCCTTAAAAATTAAACTCAGAATAACATATAATTAAGTTAAATACTTATATTGTATGTTTCCCATTTATAAGAAATTGTTTCTGTGGATAAAACATGAAATTCTGCAATTCTTATCAGAGTTAGTAATAGCTTATGTGTTATCTACCTTTGAGTAAATTTTTTGCTCTCACAATAGGTTTATACTCAGAATGAATCAAGATATTTGTGTCTGGGCTTGCAGCAAACGTGATTGAGCACTGCATGTACAACTTACTATGAAAGATTTGGTTGAATATTTGAGGATAACAACCTCATTCATAATGTTCTTTGGTTTTTTTTCTGCAAAGTTTCATATGATTGAGAGTTGTTACCATAGGGAAAGCTAGTACAATATTCCCCAAAAGAGAGCTAAGTGTGCTTTCCATAAGCATTTGTGTGCATAATGTAAAGATACTAAAATTTGCATCACGTCATATAATGTTCAAAATACTACAGTTATTTTAGAGATGGGAAGACTGTTGGAGTGATTCCATCTGTAACGCTTCCTAAAACTTTCAAAATGAGACAAGATAAATAAAACAAATTAATCTCTTAGAAGGTCTTTTCAGTGTGACCTAGGTTAACCCCTTCAATCTCTACTAACAAAAGTCAGTTGCTAACAGCCAAAATGAATAGGTCTTAATCTTTGTTGCTAATAATAATTTTTTAAGACAAAGCAAGATAGAGCTTGAATTTGTTCTTCGTGGTTCAAAGACCATGTGGAGAAGTTAGTATCACATAAAGTCATAGTAATGGCCTTCCTGCAGAAAGGGGATGTAAGGACTCCATTGATATAAAGGTATTACTTTAGCAGCCCTACAGAAGAAAATTATTCTTCCATTAGGAATGTCTTTTCTCAGCTGCTAATAATTGATTACTTGCTTTAAGGCAGCAGTTTACAGCTGCACTGCAGCCACACAAAGTAGTAGCCATTATTCCAACAAATACAGGAAGTCTTTAAAGTTCTAATATTACCTATTGTTAAAAGCCTATTTAAAGCATAAGGAAAAAAATAAAGAGTTCCTCTATCATTTTCCACGTATTGTGTTTGCAGCACTGTTACAGCTCATGGGAGATTTGTAGTTTTTAACTTGTAGCTCATGACTTTATTTTGTCTTGACACTTCGCTGTTTTTTCACACATCCTACTAAAAAGGCAGGGAGTGTCAGATTTCCATGTGTATTTTTAAACAGCAGCTCATGGGGCTGATCATTATCTGGATTGATTTATGTTTTAATTTTATGGATGATATCACACAATTATCTCCAGATGGAATGATCAGGATGAAGCGTTGCCAAAGAACATCAGACACCAATGAATTCAGCCAATGCAATCCATTCAGTACTGTAATTATTTTTGTTTTGGCTTCAGACATTTGTACAGAGGCACAGATTCATTCTGGTAAGGCCTTGTTCAGTATCTAAGTCAATGGAAAGACTTCCGTAGATAACAGGAGGCACTGGCTCAACATTCCACAATTGACCATTGCATTCATACTCAGTCTGATAGAATAGCTCAGAGATATCTTCACTTATTTCCTTTCTCTTCTCCTAATCTCTTTTGACCTCAATTTCTGCTGCTTTCTCACCCTTTTATTCTTTTCCCTTCCCAGCACTTTGCATGTGATATTTGAACCCATCATTTGTGATTAAACACAGAAAATGAAATCCAAGTTTTTTAGCCACGTAAACCATAGAATCATAGAATAGTTAGGGTTGGAAAGGACCTTAAGATCATCTAGTTCCAACCANTATTCTGTGATTCTATGATTCTATGATTCTATAGCATGTTACTTTAGTCTGTAGGCCTCAGTATTACTAAGGTGGTTCAATTATTTCAGTCACAGAGGTTAAATGGAATGCTACAGTAGCATGGTTAAGAAGTTGTGCTATTTGGGATAGAATCCATATCCCTAACTCTAGTATCCATCTGCAGGATTTTGGTGACTTTGCTACAGTCATTCCTCAATTTAGGGTTGTTTGGGTCAGCAGACCTCTTTTTGTTGTTGGTTCCATTACTTTTCTTGTTGACTTCTCTTGGTTGCTTTAAAATGTGTGAATTAGTACCCATGTGACACTCTACATTAGAAGGGAATGAAAAAATGACTGCATGCCTCGGGCAGTAGACCAAAAAGTAACGTGATGGACACTGAGCTGTCTCTCCAGAACCTCATACAGTCTCCCCAGGTGAGGGCTGATTTGCTCAAAATCAGGAAGGAGTTAAAACAGAAAAGGAAGCAAACTCTGCTTTTTCTCCTTTCAAACTGTTTTCTAATGAAAGGAGGGCGGCTTTCCGGACAGTCCCCTTGACTCCTTGCAGGTGTGCTATATTTGTTTAAATAAAGTCCAAGGGGAAAGAATGCCCTTTTAAAAGAGTTGCCTTTTAAAGAGTGTAGAATATATTTAATTTCCTCAGTTGCAGTCAAAACCTATACACCAGCACTCAACTCCAGGGGTCTCAAAGCAGAGTTAATAATTTTTCTAACACTTTTTTTTCTCTTTGGAAAAAGCAGCTTTGTCAAATTACAACCTTCTGCTAAATCTTTCAATGACACTTCATTTCGGAAAACCTCTACATAGCCCTTTCAATGATGCTGACATTGCTGGGAATTAAAGAATTTAATATTTTAATATTTCAAGTTGGTATTTCAGTTTTTAATATAAATATTTCAAAGTTCATGAAAAAATGAAACTTTTTAACTAAGAAAGCATTATTAAATTGGCACCCCATTTTTCCCAGAAAATTCTATTCTGTTAGGAAAAATCCTCTGGGTTTTTGTTCTTTTGCCTTTTTTTTTTTCGTTTCGTTTTTGGGTTTTTTTGTTTTTGGTTTTGGTTTTTTGTTTGTTTTGGTTTTCAAATGGAAATATAAGCAAACATTTAACTGCTAAAGTTGTTTCCATAATAAAATTTCTAGGGTTCTATATAGCTTTAGCAGAAAGTTGGATGCTAATCATACCGGTGTGCACTGATCACTGACCTTGTTACACATTTGCGTGATATTTGGTTAATTCAACACACTACTTAATGGCAGCCACAGTGAGTAGGGGCACTCTTTAAGTCTCCAAAGTATGGTTGTGACTGCAAATGAGCACTGCATATACCCTCCAATAATCATGTGGTTGTACTACTATAGTATAAACAGTTTTCCAATATGGGAAGTGAGCAGTGCATCCATTTTAAAGTCCTGAGGCAGTTTAATCCAGTGCTTTCTATTGTCCCAAACTTTCTGGTGGAGCTGGGGCACATAATTTAAACCACATCTCAACTTTAAAGATGCCATATAGTTGAGAATGTACTGTGTTAAATAAGAATGTATTATTTATTGTCAGTGGTAAAATGTGTGTGATATTCCCGACATAACTGTCTGGCCTCAATTTTCACCCTTAGGATTTTGTGCATCTTCACTATGAGAAATGTTTCGCCCCCATAGTATAAACCACGGGCAAACAAATCCCTTTGTTCTGAAAAGCAGTTTTGCTCTTTCATTGTACAATTTATTATCTGGTTTGTGTGGCTGTTTTCTGGACCATTTCCAATTTGTTCAGAGACACTTGCAAGCAGTGGGCAAAATTTGATAATCGCATGTTTAGTTAGTGCTATAGCATCCCATTACAGTAGCATTAGGAGGTCAGTGGATCTCTCTTGATTGCAACTGAATTATAATGTACTGCACCATGCAAAGGATTTGGCCTTTTCCCTCTCTTCCCTACTTTTACACCTAGATCCATTCTCTGAGGTAAGTGTTTCTATGAATTTTGGCCAGATAGACTGAACATCTGTGCTGAGTCTTTCTGAAAAGCACCTAAGTCCTTGGCTAACCAGCTGCTGAGCAGAGTTCTTCCTTGTGCTATTACATAGAAAATGTCACATAATAATAATCTACTTCCTCCATAACAAACCAAGTGCCTGAGTCAGAGAAATGAACTTCCTTAACTCTGAGTAGTGCTCAGGGCACATCCTGCAGGCCCTTTCATAGCCAGCTGTGAATTGTTTGGGCAGAAATTGGACAGAAACATCTGCTTCAACACCTGCTGCAAGGTCTTTGATCTCTCTGACTACAACAATAACTTCTGAGGCTTTGGAAGTTTGTTCATCTGAAGGAGAAGCTACAGTGGCAACTTCACAGCTATCGGGGCTGTTGCAGGGTGAACATGTTGGAGCAGGGTCACAGTTTACAGACAATTCGCTTATAAATTAGGTTTCAGATGGTTTAGGGTCATGTGGAAATAAATATCCCTGGATGATTTCCTGCAGTGGAGTGCAGTTTCGTGTGTAGTTGTCATATTCTGAGAATTATTCATTCCTCTAGCCTGGCCAGTACCACATTTCCAATCTGCTTTTTTTAAGGACACAGTCGGATGATTGTTTTGCTCCTCTCCACAGTTAAACTACACTTATCACAGGGCTAGAGATTTGAAGGCACAAAATGTTCATGTTCTGCTGCTCAGGATTGGTGATTGAGTGATTGATTTTACTATAGAACAGAGTTTGGTGCTGATTAAGTGATGCTGATCAGTAAGAACTCTTAGTGCCTGTGTACCATCTGAACTTGTGTTTGTTCTCTCTTGAACCACCTCTTCCATACAATTGAGAAAAGGATGGTTATGATCATTGGCAGGGAAGTTTAACAGCTGCATTAGCTCTCTTGAGCCTTATGAGGTGAATAGCTGGTCGAAATAGTTCAATATAAACTGAGGAGCTGTAGTGGGACACTAGATCCTGTGTGCAATTAATATTTCTATTGCGTATTGGAGTAATCTCCTGCTGGATTTCTCCTAGTCTGGAACTAATGAAATATCGATGAGAACATTTGCTATATACTGCAAAACCTCACACCATCTTTTTTATATACATTTCTGCAACACCAATGCCTTGAATTCTCTAAATTGCATTATTATGATGCAACGGCTAGAATTTTAACTTTTGTCATGATTTTAGTTCTAAAGGTAGGAAAAAGGTTAAAGTGGAAGAATGCTTCTAGATCAATAAACAAAAACTGGAACTAGTTGTGTTTTTATCTGTTCCTGAATAGCTTAGTATCAGAGGTGGCAAAACCCAGGTAAGAATGAGTCTGTAGTTTCTAAAACTGAAATCCCCTATGGCGTTGCCCTTCTACTTATATTATTGGCTGGTAATGCTTCATTCCAGCAGTTAAGTGTTATGAATAACTGAGATTACAATTATATGAATCACAAATATGTTTTATAACATGCAGCTGGGAGAAAGCAGTTTTGGGGACACTAATAAAGTTTCTCTATTAGTGCCTTTGGAATTCCAAGAATGCTGGAGATTTTTCTTCACCATCTCTGGTCATTCAATGAAATTCAGGTCTAACTTGGACTAGAACTCTGTTCATGGAGAAAAGTATTTATCTTTGAAACCTACATAATAAAGTTCAGCAACTTCTCCAGCATTTGAAGCTACACAACTTTCTTAGATAAATGTTTCTAATTATTTGCATAAATATTTTATTTTATTACATGGAATTCAGTAACTTAGTTGCTTTGGAAGAGTGTTTTCATTACAGCTTGTCTTTTAAATCTATTTGAAACTGATGTATATATATCTATATATACAGATATATAGAGAATTATATCAGCTAACATTATCTACTCTGTTTCTCCTTTAATCCCAAAGCCAGTCTTTCTCAGAGCCTGCCAGCTGTACAGCCAAAATCGAACTTTTTGCCTTAAAGATGAAGGATAAAGGCCTTTCAGTCATAGCCAGGGACAGGGGAGAAGATAGACTTTGAGATAGATAGGAAAATGTAGGTTTCTCATTTCAGCTGTTAGGGAAATGGAGTAAGAGGACTCACAAGTGACAGTTGCTGCTCTTGGGGTGGGACATCATCATCTCCCTGCAGTAACTGCTATCCCACTTATCCTTTGGTAAAAGCAACAGCCTTATTTTTGCTTTTTGTGATCCTGTCTAGGCAAAGCAGAGAATGAGGCTTATTTCATCGTGTTGTTTCTGCACTCAAGCACTCCTTTCAACCCTTCTCTAGCTTCACTGCGTAGCAGGCTACCTGCCTGTTGCTTCGTTATTTATTCTGTTTGTGCCTGGAACAGTCTTTGCCAGGAGCAGGCAAAGTAGGGCTTTCATCAGGGGGGAAAACCAGTTGTCCTAGCAAGCAGCCTTTACAACTTGGCTAAGACAGTAAGTCCTCTAGTAAAAATTGGTTGTAATATAAAAGTATGGTCTTGTGCCATCCTCTCATACTGATGTTTTCCATTGGTGTCATCCATCAGAAGGAAGTCTGTTACTAGCAACAACATCTATTTGGCCTACTCAATTATATAAATTGTGCTAAAACAATGCACAACTTGTTCTGGCAGATATTGTGTGGCTCTAGGAACTTTCAGACACTGCAAGGTTTGAGTAATCTGACATGAATTCTCAGGTTTTCTCAGCTTTTCCAAGGCTAATTTTTAAGGTCAAGGTTTGGCAAAGCTTAAGGGTTCTGCTGATAGCTATGTCTAGAGCTGGAGACCCTTCAAGATTGGAAGGGAATCACTGGGCACCCTGGAGAACTGCCATCCATCAAGAGCTCTTAGGAACAAGGTAGGAAACGCTTCCCAGGCCTAGGTAATCATGCCTGATCTAGACTTTAGGATATGATAAGATGCCTCTGAGAAAGCTTTCAGTTCTAGCCAGAGTATCGCAAGAGTCTGAGCTCCTGGCTCGGTGTCTGTAGAAAATTTTTCTAATCATCTTGTCAAAGCTTTTGCTGTCTGATACTTTTATTATAAATTGAAGAATATCTGCATAGCACTGTCACAGTACTTCCTGGTGATCACAGGAAGGTGTTCTTCTGTGCTGCAACACTTGCCCCACTCCTGTCAAGCTAACCTCTCCCAACAGTGTTTTTGCTAAGCTTTTGATTGGGGCCTATATTAGTTTCCAGACTAAGAGTAATTCTGACAAAAGAAATAAACTATTTCCTTTTGAAATGTAAAAAAAAAAAAAAGATAGTTTTGCATGACCTGTTTAGCTCTTGTGGTATTTCCTGATAAAAAAAGAAAATAAAGGGAAATTCCCAACCAGCTCTAACAGTAGTATAACTTCATGGAAGACTGTATGCTAGTGTCTCGTAATGCCTAACTCTAAGGAAAAAGGAATGTAAGGGAAATAAAAATACTGTTGCATAGGGGAAGATGGCAATGTGATTGTTATGTCAGATTGGTCTGTGGCAAAAGAATATATGAGAGTTTCTTACATTGGTATTCAGCATGTCTGTGTTAGATCAAAATAGTGTAAATACTAGAAATTCTTTGTGGCACTGAAAACTTGCATTGGCAGCTTGTTGAAAGAGAGAAAAGAAAAGGAGGAACCTTTTCTTGTGAATGAGCCAGTGTATTTGAAGTCAAAAGTGGCCCTTTGTTTTGAAAATAATAGGTCAAA
Source organism: Agapornis roseicollis (assembly GCA_002631895.1). Lineage (NCBI taxonomy): Eukaryota > Metazoa > Chordata > Aves > Psittaciformes > Psittacidae > Agapornis > Agapornis roseicollis. The sequence goes on from NDXB01022570.1 coordinate 21,390, forward strand.
CAGGTTCTGGACAAACATTTGTATGTTAGAATTGTCCGTCATTAACCATATTATGTTAACTAGCACCTTTTGAAGTCTAGTTTGCTCAATGTTTTGTAAACAACTGTCATAAAATGCCCATGAGACAAGCAATCTATTTTGGTGTTACAGCTGGAAAACAGCAACTGACACTGCATATGGATTTTTACTTAGTTGGTTCACGTTGTAGTAGAGAAAATGTTTTTTCTTCAAGTCAGTGGAACAACTCTATGGTTCAGCCAGGCATGGCCAGATCTTTCTGCTAGCCCTATAACCTTTCAGCCATGAATCCCTACATAGACTTAACTTTTATACTACCTTGCCAACTTTCCCTATTAAAACTTCATAACAAAGCTCATTTAAGAAGGCAACTATGCTGGATGTCCGTCTTTTCTCTGGGCTTCAAGATCTGCTTTTGAATAACCTAAGGACTTAAAGGAAGATTTGTGCATCATGTATTCTGTATGCCTACTCAAATGCTATAAAAACAAACTTCACCAAGACAAGAAAACTTCCCCAGCTTACTGATGGGATAAGAGTCAAACTTTATTTTATTTCCCATCCAATCCTTTTTTAAAACAGACACATGCAAATGAACTAATCAAATTTTTAATTTCATCTGACTCCCACCTCACTTAGCAAATGCAGAGTACTTGATGTGCCTCGCTTATTGCACAGTAACCAACCCACTTTGAGAAATGCAGCTATGCAAGCTGAGAATTAGGACTCATTATGCCTTTGCTGAGGGCTCATTAGGATCGCATGCTGAGGGTGCCATCTTAATTAGGGATAATCCTGACCACCTGAAAGTAATTCACACTGGCAGCCACCTGCAGTATTTTCCAGTTTCTGATGTGTCTGGCTTCCTTCTGCCAGCTTTATCTTAGCAGTGACTCCTTCTGTTGACATCAACAATGATGTTCTTCATATCATGAATTGCATTCTGTCTCTTGGGTGCAATCAAGTTCAACGGTTCCTTTCACAGTATGACTGATGAGAGGGGCTGCTAGCTATGGGAGACTTATGATCAACATGATGACATACAAGACATCAAGTATATGACAAGACATGAAGTAAACGACCTTGAAATGTAAAAATCCAAACCAAAACCTCCTGCTTCTCCTAAAAAATGTAATGAACAGAGCATGCCATTATACTTTCTGTCATCATGGCAAGTACATTGCACCGATGTATGAATGACACACAGTGTTATACTTCACTATGCTTCCTAGGATCTACTGGCACTATTTCAGTGATATCTTGAAGAATCTGTGTTGGTGTAATCCACCAACCAAGCAAACAACTGGAGCTTTAACTGGAGCTTTATTTTTTTGCTAGCTGTATACCAGTGCAGTTTCAGGACAAAACAACATGGATGGGTACGAATGTTACCCATCAACACCCTGTATGATATAAGCAAATATGCATAAGAAAACCTACAGAGGCTTTCTTTCATACAGAATATGAACAAAAATCAGTTAGATTCTGATGAGATTCAGAAAGTCAAAATGGATGGAATTCCCTCCTTTATTTTCAGTGCAACATGAGACTATAGCCACGCTGCTAGTCTGTCAAATATAGGCCAAAAAAAATGTTAATGATTATTTAAACCACAGTAAAATGCTTCTGGTTGTCAGACTGCCTGTACCGCAGACAGATGCACCTTCCTCACCAGCGAGGCTAATAGGAGGTGGAAATTGCAAAATCTTGAACTCCACTGAGATTTGGTTAATTTTAGCTCTGACACAGTCATTTACTGCTTTCATGCAGCCATGTTTTTTAGGGATTACAAACTGAGACAGCTTTTGCCATGTTTCATAAGGTTAATGGAATGGTTTCCTCAGGACATCTTTCTTTTTCAATTGTTTCTGAAACTCCAATTAATAGGAGAATCCAGTATGTTGTGTTTCCTGGCATGTTGATTGTTTCTGTTGATTAATAATGCTTTGTCAGGTATTTAATGGCTTACCTGTCACCTGGGGACTTCAGGTATGGTTTGCTTACTTTCTACATCTGATGTGGAGCACAACGGTGGTTTCAAATATAAAGACGAGAGTGCTTGTAGAAAACACCTCCTCCAGCTGAAGGAATGGAGAGAGATCAAATGGAAGAATTACTATAGACAAACTTTGGTTAGACTGCAGATCTGCAGAGTGTTTTTACAGCATTTATACGGAAATGCTCAGTTTCTTGAATTGAAGCCTAAGTCCTGAATAAAACAAAACAACACAAAAAACTCAGTGATGTTTAACCATCATTGGGTATGTTTGCTTTACTAACATTCTGATTTTGGAGCCAGCAGGAGTAGAAACCAAAAAATATTCATCACATCTTTGTGCACTGTATCCCTCTCCAGCTGACACCCAAACCCTCAGAGCCCAGCTCATTTTGTATTGTGTTTATGGGGATGACTTATGGAAAGTAGGGGCACACCCTGTTGAATGGCCACTGCAGTGACAAAGTCTTGCAGGCTCTGTACTCCTAGGAGCTTATAGAATGTGACACAGACATTTTCTTCACTATTCTCATATCTATTGGTTAGCAAATTGAAGAAAAGATGAACAATTTAGGGGAAGTGTGTTCCCTAACATGTGTATTTCATATTGGTAAAAACCAAAACCCATGGCTAAAGGATTCAGGGTAGAGTACTGTGGTTTAAGGCTGGCTGTAGTCAGTGTTGCTATATCTATGTTTGTCTTGAATTTGGATATGACTGGATTTCTATTGCTGTAATTGTGTATACCAATAGATTGACTGAGTTTTAGTTGCTGATTTACTTAAAACAAGAGCACCTAGGTAATTTTAGTTTAAGCTGTTCAGTCTGGATGTGTTTTTCAATGTCTTTGAGAAGTGCTTACTTGACCATCACCTTCTCTATGACCCACTCCTGTCTATTGTGATTAATTAACTTACATGCACTAGTCCATGCTGCTATTTATATCCCCCCTGCACATTGCACCTTGTCTCTCTTTGAGTGGGATAAACAACAGAACAGTGCAGACAAATGTTTATATAGAGATATTGAAGTTGGCTGGGATTCCTGACCTTTACGAAGAAAAATTCTTGCACATTAGGCACTAGTGGAACAGAGCACACAAATACTGAATTTTGTTGAAAGAAAGCCAGTTATGGACAAGCATGGTCTGTAATAATATGAAAGATCACCTCACATAAACTTTGAAAGGAACACCATCTGCAAAACTGCTCATAAGCTGGAGTAGAAAACCACAAGTGACAAAAAAAAAAGGTCTCACAAGAGTATTAATAGTTTAACACGACTGCTTATGGTAAAAAGAATTAGAAAATGGCTGAGCAGCTTTTTAACATTTAAAAGAGATCTGAAAAAGTAAAGAACTGTAACGGTTCCTATCTGTTTCTAGTAAACTGGAGCATTCCACAATTAACACATGCAAGTACCAAGGTGAAAGGGATGAAGCAATTGCAGTTTACTGTTAGGAAAAAAAATATAGGCAATCCTTTAAAATGTAGAATTTAATAAGAACCACAGGAAAATCTTAGGAGAATTCTCCATAGTGGATTATTGCTCCTCCTTGCCGAGGATAAAACCAGTCAGCAAGTAATTATAAGGTTAATCCTGATGCATGGATTTTATTGTTATTTGTTGTCCAGTATAAGCCTTGAAAAGAATGTAGGTTATAATCAGAGCTCTTGCTTGCACAGATCTTTAGGTTGCTATTCTTCTCCAGTAAAAGATCACTTTTTGTCTTTCACTAAAGCACTTCAGTTCATTCTGGATAAGGTTAGTCAAAAATTCCCCTTTGCTTCACCAGGATCATCTGAATGTGCCTGTTGAAAAGCTTTTCAGTAGTCGTGCATTAATGTCCATTTAGGGTTAACTTTGGAAAACTCCAACAGTCAGCCAACACTTTGTTATAACCTGTGTAAGATGGGAAAAAGGGAAGACAGTGCTTACATAGAAAGTGAGAAAAGATAGGTAGAATGATAAGTTAACCTTTTTCCTTCTCATTTATTGTTCTTAGAAAGCAATGTGGAATTTCTTTCTGTTTCTTTAACATTTGTTTTCGTAAGACTCCAGTGAGGTGTACACAATGCAATGGTTTTGCTAGGCAGTATAGAAGCCTTCTAAAAGAAGGACTAAATGTTTGATGCTTCTATTTGGAAGAATTAAAGCCATTATTATCCAGTATTACAAAACCAGAAACCAAGAGTATTTGATAGTCTGCTTTAGGCTCTGGACTAAAAACATCCCTCAGTGGCTTGGTACTTGTTTAGTGCCCTTCAAACTATACCTTGTTTTTCCTATTAAACCCAACAATTTATTTAAGTGTCCCTAAAATGCTGCTTTTGTGACAACCACATTAAAACAGCACAGTAACATGAAATGGATTAGCAGCTGGTTTCTACAGAGAAAGCAACAACCAATGCAATAGAGATTTGTGAAACGCTCTCCTTGACATTCAGCTTTTAGATCTGAAAATGGACCAATGTAAAGACTCAAATGGTATTTTTTTTCCTTTGTCATTTTTACCTGCTCTGCAGAAGCCATAAAAAACCAAACTCACCGTCCCCCCTTGCAATTTTGTCTGTGAATACCTGTGCACAGCTTACACTGAAGTTGATGTGAGCTATTTAAATTCACATCTAATAGCAGACTGTGCCTTTTATGACCACATTTTGTAAGTAACTCAAATATACAGGCTTTTTAGCATGCAAAGTTATGGATCGTTTAATGTTATTCTCTTCTACCCCAAAATATTAGAATAAGCATAGGTTATTTCATCAAGCTCTCTTTGAAGTTATAATCTCGGGGGAGGTGGAGGTGGGAGATTTGGAGTATTTCAAAGCAAATTCTCCCTATCCCATTTCTGAATCAGGATTTGATCAAGTATAGAACCATCTTTGCCAAATATGAAGTGACATGCAGATGCATCATTCCAAAGAGCTAAAGGATCTATAAACTAATGAAATATTGTAAATCATGTTTTTCCAGTTTTATAAGATCAAAGATTCTTTAAGCTAAAATTAAAAACAAACAAACAAAAAAACCCCACAACAACAACAAAAAACCAAATAAAAAGTAACTTTTGAACAGTAGATAGTATTTTATTGTTCATATGTTTTAGACACGTGGTGCATCAAATTCATCCAAATCCAGTTGATGTCATTGGAGTAACAGGCGGCTTTGGAATTAAATTTTAGTTAAAGAGCCATACCTTAAAGTGTTGCAGCTGTTGCAGCTGCATTCAGTATTCATTGATCTTAGTTTTTTAACACTTGAAAACTGCTTCAGCTTTTCTGTCCTGTTTATTTAAAAAAAACCCAAAACAATAAAATTGGCTTAGTTAATTTGTTTCTGCCTCCATAATATCAGAAAAGGGGAGGTGAGGGGGATGTTAAGGGAAGAGGTGATTATTCATAGTTTTGTGAGTATGGGGAAAGAAGAGTTTGGCAGCTCTCTGTAAGGACCTCCCTGTCAGAGCACATACTGTAAAAGTAGTCTGAAATGTATCCAAAGAAGACAAACAGAGGAACTGAAATTTTAACTCTTATTGGCAGTGACGTTAGTAGGCTCAACACAGACTTTAGGGTTTGGATATATTTTTCTTGGTTTTAACTGCAGGGATAAAGCGACTAATACAGCTTAAATTCCTTCATTATTGTTCTTTAATTATTGTTCTTTAATAGTGGAATATTTTGCTCTTGCCTCATAATTGAAAGACCTCTCTGTTGTAAACTGGAACTTGTACTTTAAGGGTACCATAAATCCACAGCACTGCACACATACACATCTGTATGTCTTCCAGAATGCAATCTCTACATTCAATTAGTAGAAACTCAAGAAACCTGTATGAGTTTATACCATACCACCTTTCGGAGGGTGCTTAAGTAAACCAGTAAATTTTTAATTCAAAATTACTTTCTCAAGGTCTCTTAAAATTGCTTACTTTGGGTGACCTTCCAGATGGAACTGGTCATTTATTCTGTGTAGTGAGTTTGTAAACAAGCAGGGAAAAAGCAAGCAGCAAAATCTGTGAAAGCCATAATTACGCTACCTATAGTTTCAGTTTCTGTTTCTGTGGCTTTCTATCTCATTCTGTCTCAGAGATTGTATAGCTGAGAATTCAAATCTGCCCTTTTAATTTATTCCCAAACCTGATGATCCTGAGATTGGCATGTTTTCTTTCTGGGCAGTGGGATGTAGCAACAGGAGGAGGCCAGGAGAAGCAAGGGACTGGGACACTAGTGAGTGGGCAGCAGGAGATGGCTAAAGAGCAGTTTATGGAAGAAGTTAATGGAGGCAGGGGAAAAAAAAAAGGAAGGACCAGGTTGCCAAGAAGGTTTCAGCATGACAGAAGGGATTTGAATAGATCAGTGGTTCCTGTCTTTTCTGTGGCTGAGATGTACTTGAGAAATTTGGCATTGTGTTCCACTTTACAGAGCTCAGCTCTTCTCTCCTCCACTTGGAAACTCCTGCTGTCTTCATGTCCCCAGCCCACCCTGAGGCTGCCATTATTATCTTCTAAAAGGCCAGGAGGCACTAGGCATGGCTCTGCATTGAGATAGTGCAGTTCTGGCAAACTTCATTCCCTTGAGCTCTATTGTTTATCAGTTCTAATGTTGTTGCCTTATTAGAGAGAAGCACATATTTCATTGGGAGCTGCTAGGAGAGACCATTATTTGTGGTTTTATCTTTCCTATTAGTAGATCCCTTGGTACTGGGTGATGATGATGCTGACTTCCTTTACCAAGGACATGCCTGTCCAAAAGCAGAGTTGTCTCTCTTCGTATCTCAGAAGCCAGACTGTTAAGGAGAAGGTGCTACTACTAAAACTAGGTGTCTTGCCACAGGGAAGCAATGACAGGCATGGAACACATCACAGCAACCAATGCTGGAAAATTGAACAACATATATGTAAACCATGGATGGCAATGGCAATCAGAGAGATAATAATAGCACTGCTGCTCCTAATGGCAGAGATATTGGCAACAAAATTCACTAGGCTCAGCCTACCTCTCCTTCTCCACAGCTGTAGTTTTCTAATTTCCTTATATCAGCTTTTTGTTCTTTTCTCAAGAAAAGTAAATAGCTTCAGTGCACGAGTTGAAACACTGGGTTGCACTATAATGGCATTTCCCTTGACTTACAAGCACCTGAGGACTCTACTTACCACTAGATTAAGCTAGAGGGTCTGCAGCTTCTTGGAATTTGATTTGATTTATTTCAATGTGTCACATTCCCTCCTCTCCAGTCCACCTGCACCTCTTGTCCCTTGTTGTTTCACTCTAAATCCCTCATTAATATTTCATAAAGATTGTTTGTAGAGTTTTATTGCTATTCACTCTTAGTATATTTCTTCAGTATCTAGCAGTGTGCAGCCTGGAGTTCTGTGTCTGCCTCCCATAGCTGCAACTGAAACCCAGTTAATAATAAAGCTGTAATGACTTTTGTTTGGTCTCATAGAAATACTAGCTTTTCTCTTTTGTCTCTTTTGATCTGACATAAATTAGAACACTGTTTCTTGGGAAATGTCATACTCTTTGGTGTCTGGAATTTCACCCAGACTGCTGTTCTCACTTGTAATACATAATATAGTCTCTGTCAGTCAGTCCCAACAATCCAAATTGAACTAGGCAAAATGATGGACAATTTCTATTCTCTGATATCTGACATTTAATCTTCCTTTATCTCCATTTGAAAAAGCACACACACCTACCGAAAGAAGAGGAGGGAGGGAAAGAAGAGTAGAAAAGTTTTTTGGCTCAGAGTTTTTCTATTTGTCATTCAAGCATTGAAAGCTGTTGTCCAAAGTATGTTGAGAATTAGGAAGCGGCAAATTTGCACAACTGAAAACAGTTATGTAAATTGGAATGCCAAATTTCCTGTGCCAGATGCAATATGAATTCAATGTAGAACAACAACTACCATTAACGCTCCCTAGGAAGGGAACTAGAATAGCAAAGTAATGATTTTAGGGTAATATGCTGATGTTATTTGAAAGCTGGGATTGGCATGCAAACATTTGTGCAGCATTTTGTTTTACACAGCCCCTTGTTAATGCATCTGGTATTTATTTTAATACCATTAGTCCTATTGGATTCACTTAGTACTCATGTGGATGTTATACATACTTCCTGTAGGTATTGCGTTGTGATGGACACTGGTTACTGGACACTTTGTGTTACCACATTTCCTTTGATTATGAAATCTTTTTCTGAAGCTGTCACAATAAAATTCCTCCTGGTCTGTGTTAGCAGAAGCAGCTTTACATGGAGACCATTGTATCAGCACTATTTGAATAATGTCATGGCCACGGGGATTCAAGCCTAATAGATCAAACATTCAGTTATCCTGGCAGTAAGTGGAATTTGGAATTGTTTCAGAAAAGCAATCTTGGTTGCATATAGGGATAGAGGAAATGGGCAAGTTTTGTCAAGGTGGCAGTTTTCATTATTTTTCTTTCTAGGAAAGCAATCAGTCAGCGTTCACTTTATCCAGCAGAAATGTGTTGTCTGGCTTTTGTGGGGGGCAGTGGGGTTTGTTCAGCTGGGTGTTTGCTCATTCTCTCTTCAGAAATTGGTTTGCCTGTCCTATACATTTGTGAAGTTTGCAATGGTATTGATTCAAGAACAAGCATTGACTTGAAAGCTTTCCAAAAGCTTTAATTTACAACAAAATAAATAAGGCATGCAAAGTGATTACCTTCAGGTTTCTCCGTGGTGTTTTGGGGGGATTAGTTTTGTGGGTTTTGTTGGTTTGGATTTTATTTTTTTCCGAGTATAGCTTAGGAATGTCTGACAGAACTAGATCTGAACGGACTGGAGCATCTGGTCATATAGTTTGAATTATTACTAGACTTAGAAAAGTACTTGTTTGATAGAGCTACATCTTTTAATATGCAGGTTTGTCTCACAAATCACTGCATGTGATACATAACAGAGTACTTCAAAGACAACCCTACTGAAATTCTGCTGCTCCTTATCCTCATTGCAACAACACAGCCCTTCAAAAGAATGTTTTAAAACCCTGTCCTTGCCCAATCTGTCATTATTGTAATATCCAGTCTGACAAGAATTCTCACCAAGATCTACCACCAAATGGGAAGAGTGAGGCTTCAGATCAATATTGGTATAACACGTATTCAGGATACTGCATGTGGAGCTAGGTCTTAAACATTTTAATCTGATTCAACTTCATTCAGTTTTTCAAACTTATTCTTTGCATCCATCTTTCTGGTAGAAATGTAAGGGAGAATATTAACATCAGTAATTATTGTGGGTTAGACCCAGCTGGTAACTCAGCACTATGCAGCCATTTGACTCACCCATCCCTTTCCCCTGCACCAGGTGGGATGGAAAGCAGAATTGTAAGAATGTAAATCCCACAGACTGAGGTAAGAGTAGTTTAATAACTAAAAGTAAAATATAGTGATAACAAAAATTATTATTCTTAATAATAATAAGAAGAAACAACAAGGCAAAAAAAAAATGAAAGCTCAAAACCACAAGTTGTACACAATACAATTGCTCACCGCCTGCTGACTGATACCCAGCCTGCCCCAAGCAGCTACCTACACTTCTGAGTAACTCCCCCAGTTTATATACTTGGCATGATGTCCTGTAGTATGGAATACCCTTTCAATTAGTTTGGGTCAGGCGTCCTGTCTCTGCTTCCTCCCAGCTTCTCGTGCCCCAACTCACTGGCAGAGTATGGGAGACTGAGAAGCTCTTGATCACAGTAAGAGCTACTTAACAACTGAAACAGTGGTGTGTTATCAGGATTGCTCTCAGACTAAAGCTGAAACACAGCATTGCACTGGCCACTAGGAAGGAGAAAAATAACTGATACAGCTGAAACCATGACAGTAGTGTATAAAAGCCTATTGAATGCTCACTGTAAGACAAAGTCATCTGAAAGGGTCAAGAGACAATAAAGCCTGTTGTTCCTGCTCTCTGTCTTCCAACAATCGCATTAACTTCTAGGGGAGACTGGGACAGTTTTCATGAAAGGCTGGTATAAAGCTATTCTGGCATTGTATCCTTAGCCAGGACTAGGGTAATGTTATGTACCTCCAATGGCAGGTAAAATCATGGATGCACCTTTGGCCACCGAGGGTATTTGTTTTAGTGGCTTAGTTTATCATGTAGGAGGTGGCATAGCTTTAGACAGCAAAACCTCAGCAACTGCCATGTGCCCAGCAGGAGCCTCAGAGATAGCTGCACTGTTGTACCTTGAGCTGCAGAATATCTTGTAGCAAGATTGTAAGTACCAGCAATGGAAATACCCTTAAATGCAGGACTTAAACACCCATGTACTGACAGGGGCAACCTGCAGCTTCCTAAGGCACAATGGCTGTCAGGCAGATCAAATCACTGTCAAAGAGTCCTTCCCTTTAAATGTCCATGATCTTCTATAATACTAAATGTGAATTCTACTGTTTTTGTCACTGTGTGACTGCTGAGAGGTGAAATAAGTTATTATTTATGCAGTTACTCATTTATCTGTTTAGAAAGGGGAGTTAAGAATTGAAATGAGTGGTTTATGTTCTCTCTGCTTATGCCAGTCTTCCGTGCTTGTGTTGTTCCATAAACTCATAGAAAGGTGTTCCTTCTGAAATTAGGTCTCATGCTTGCACTTCTGAAGTCATAAAACTCAGACTGCCCTCTGTTGTGTCTTTTTTGCTAAGGTAGATCATGCTGTGAAAAACATGTATAATAGTGCAGATACATCATCTGATGAGCAAACCAATCATATAATCCACAGCTAATTGATTCCTGTTGGTTTAGGAATAATGACTTTTCTTAATATGATATGCCTCTCTTAGAGAATTCCCCTTCAGGGCAAAGGATAAGTTTCACTCATTATTTACTATTTATCTTCTCCTCCCTCTCCAACTCCAGTCTATGTTAAAATATCAGGAAGCAAAAGTAAACAAACACCTTTGGAGACACTTATGGTTTTGTATAACTGTTTTGTGACTGTGAGCCCTGTCACCTCCCTCTCCCTAAATAACTCCTCGAATTAAGACTGCAATGTGTATAGCTATGTTTTCACGTGAAGGAATATGTTATTTCCTATGACAAGGTACATTATTACAGCATAAAGATAATGAGATATTATTGCCTGTTGAAAATCACTTTTTCCCTCTAGGCTACTTGTCACCTTCTTGGCCCCTTGGAAAATAGCTGAGGTTGCAGAGGGAATTTAGCATAGCTCATGTGGATTATACTGTCAGAAAGGAAACATTGGAATGTGCTTTTTTCTTTTTTACCCCTCTTCTTTTTTTTTTTCTCTTCCTAGTTACAGCTCAGGTCACCTGTTAATGGGCTTTTCCCAAAATTGCCTTTGACTTCAAATGAGTGAAGCTAGTACAGTAATTTCTCACCACTGAGTTTTCTCAAAATGGCTTTCGAGAGAAGAGACCTGTCTGTGCTCTTTACATCTTCCTTTCTGTTCCAGTCCACCTGTGAAAGTGATAACAATTAAAAGATATTCCTCATCTTCACTTGAGAGCCCCTGAACAAAACATTAATTCTATAGAGGCATTTCCACAACCCAACATGGATTGGTTTCGGTGTGTAAAGTGCCTTTGATGGTTTTGCCACCTTCAAGATTTTTCGTGTTATAAGAATGCAGGGCACTGACTGATAGGTTTTCTTTCTGTGTTTCAGCACTGTGTCCCAAACCACGCAGATGATAGATGCAAAACCAGTGTTGTCAGTAAATTCTTTTCATTATAGAGTACTGCTTCCAGCTTGAGGTATATTACCCTTCCTTGGAAAGCACATTACCAGCTCTCACAGAGCTGAGCAAAACCAGGTTATGTTATATATTGGAAAGTGTTATTAGCCAAATATATTCAGAACCACACAGTATCACTTCTATTTATTTTACCTCTGATGCTACCAATAAATTCCCATTCTCGGGGAAGTTAAAAATATATTACTTTTAAGCACAGTACATACTATAAGAATTCTTGGTGTTATCACATCTTCTTGAAATCTCAAAAGACATCTTTGGATGCTCAGTTCAAAGCTAGTTGTTCTTGCTTCCACCACAGGTTACCCAAGTAGAATGGACAAAGTATGTTATTATCTATTTGTAGTACATATTCGTTACATGTTGTGATCTGGACCTGCAGTGTGGATCAAGTCTGATAGCTTTTTATTGCGTATCTTTTTCCTAAGTATCCTTTTCACTGATCTGGTGTTCATATTATTAAACACTAAGGCAAGTGATTGACAAGTATCCAACCTTGGTCAGGGGAGAGAATGTCAGAGGAATTCTGGCTGCTTCAAAGCAGTAACTTTCACAACTTGCAGCATGTGATTCATGGAGCTTCTTTAAATGAGATACTGTGTAGTTCTTAAAGAAATATGATCAGTCATTGATTATCAAAAGGAAACCGCAGGCAAAAGGTCAGGCAAAGACTGAGCAACTCCTTTGTTCTAGCCTTACTGTGAAAATCGTACCACATGCATTGTGTCTTCTGACTGATTACATTTTTAGTACTTCAAACAGGATGCAGTATCTGCATATCGATTTCATAAAATTGCCTGTCTATTTGAACTGTTATAATCTGTGCCATATACTGCATAATGGCCTTAGAAAAGTTGCTTTTAATCACAAGAAAAAAATCAATGTTCTTCCTAAGATGTTACTGTTGCTAAGTCCTCTCAGGAGTATCCACCTTCGGCTTTATCTGTTAAATACAGCAGAAGTAATTTCACTCCTCAAGGCAGAAAAAACTGTTAGTGATCTGCAACTATCAACGTACCAATGGTCTGTACTAAATCAGCCAAGAAAGGCAAAACTGAGAGTAATCTTGCATATTCTTTTCTGCTGCTCAGATTTGCAGTTCCTCTGATCACTGTCATAGGCTTAGGAAGATATCAATAATTATGATGTCAAATAGCTATGACCTATCCAAGAAGTTTTCCCCCAGAAAACATCATGACCTTGCTGCTGTACCTGACAATGCCATCACAAGTTGCCTGGTTGTCTTCACTGAGAAATAAGTTGAAAACTTTTTGAGCAGCAAAACTATTGACTGTAACTTTCAAAAAGCACTTAAATCCTGAGGATCTGAATGTTACCTAGACTTTGGTGTGGACAGCATAACATAATGACAGGTTCATCATCCTACTAGCTAGACAGCTGTGTGAACAAGGAAGATCCTCACTCTTTGAGGAGGTAATTTTCATGTATTTGCCAGTCACTTCAAATGACATTTTGCATTCCTTTTTCTCTGTAGAAAGAATATACATATGTGTATGCGCACATGCATTTCCAGTTTCACCTTCACTAAATACACTTATTGCAAAGATAATCTCACAAACCTGGATTCAGAAAGGATATAACAACTGGTGATTTAAAGCTGTCTGCTTTCCTTCATTATGGGTCAGTTGGGATGTTACAAAAACTGATTAATTGCAAACAGCTGTTTTTATGAAAAAGAAGTCAAGTTCTGTTGGCGTATATCCATTGTGTGCCAGTAAGCACATGCTAGTTGACGCCTCTGTAAGTGAAGAATGTAGTACTTTAATTAGACTTGAGTCATATCTGTGTTCCTAATTTTAGGTTGCTAGTGTTCCCTAAAGCTTAGATACTGCAAAATTAGGAAGAAAGGTCTCAGCCCAATGCATCAATACAGAAATTTTAAACAGATACTAATATTATAAATGTAGTTACTAATGGCTACTGCTGTTGTTAATGTAGTTGATAGTCATAATTTTTTTTGTTGGATCAAAAAAACTTACATTGATGATTTTTAAATTCTTAGTTGAGAAGATACAGATAATTAATATTTCTCAAAGAAAGCTTTTCTTTCAGGACTTGACAAGAATTTGAATTAAATAGGGCTTATTTTGAAACATACATGTAAGGCACAAAAGATAACAAGGATATGACCATAACATGAGATAGATCATCTTATGGAGGTTATTATAGTCAGTACTGATACTGAGAACAGGTAGGTGTTTCAGCGTTACTCTGAACCTGGCCAGATTGGATATTTTTAACCAGGTAATTTGAATAGAAAATAAAATAGAAATAGCTGTACTATTTAGACTCATAGTAAGATTTTGGTTCTGGCTATCTCTGAAGATGGCACAGTCCAAAATCTTGCCCAAAGCAGGTCTAAGTTTAGGTTGCCCATGGCCTTGTTCAGTCAAATTTTGAAGATTTCATTAAATTAGATCAGAGAAAAAAAAGAAGTAATGGAAACAACAATGTTCAGTACAACTTTCTATTCCTTCTGAAATTGTCTGGTTTCTTTGATAATAAAAAAGAAGTTAAAAGCATTAACTCATCAGAAAAATAATTGCCTTTATTTTCTTCATGTTTTTATTTAGAAAGTAAAAACTGAAAACCTCAACAGAAAGCAGTACTATATATGAAAACCTATTTGTATTTTATCATCTTAATTCATGCAGAACTACATTTCTTGTTTTCCAGTTAGTTTTCCTGCCATCTCAAAATTGTCGAGTAAAACCACTACCAGAAAAAAATGAAGCAAGCTTTTATTTCAAAACAAACAGTAAGCACAGTACGGTTAAGATGCACCAAATGACCACACACTGAATTTCTTTGCTTTCATTTGTAAAAAACTGTAAGTTAAGTATAATGAAAACATGAATGCTTTCCAGTAGCAGGAGTATGGGCTTTGAACCTAGATGCATAATTCTGGTTTTGAGTAGACTCCACAAAGCAGTGTGTGGTTTGACTTAAGTATTCATTTTTATCTTTGTATTGAAAATAATGTATTTTCAGGCAAATTGTCCGGGCAGATTGATATTAATCCCAGGAGGAGGATATGGTTGAGGGGAAACAAAACTTGGAAACATTTTTATAAGCCTACAATTCTTCACTGCTTGAAGTTGTGGGAGTGGTAAAATGGTGAAATTCAGGCGTGCTAAATAGATCATGGAAAATAAAATAATCCCCATCTTCCACAACAAATAGTAGGCTAGCATGTATTTGCTAATACTAGTTCATAGCATTGGAGACAGAATTAGGAGCCTGACAGACTTTAGAGGTCTAACTTCCAGGCCAAAACCCTTTCCTGGCACTCTGGAAGTCTCAAGTTGGAATCCTTTTTGATGATTCCCTGGGATGGGAGTAGGGGTGGAAAGCATACCCTATTCTTCACCACCTCAGTTCACTTGTACAAGGGAAGACCAGGTTTTGTTCTATCTAATTTCAAGATATCCATGAGCAATTTTTAATCTCTATATTTGGGCATGTGTCTCTGTGCAGTGGTATGTGTGTTGAATTTATTGCTCTATATTCATGACATGTCCAGCTGCATCCTGTATTGTTATTGCACAGGTCACTGGTGGCTGCCAATTAAAACACATCTCTGAAATTTCTTCAGCCTGAACTGTAAACTCTAAGGAACTGGTATGCAGGAAAGCATGCAGAGTACACTTCTGAATGCTCAGGTATATCAAGTTCTTTTCATAAGCTATGGTGTTGCTGCAGCTCCCTGCCACATCTTTCTTAAAGCACAGGGTCCCTTTGTTGAACTGTAGAGAAGGAA
This sequence comes from Agapornis roseicollis, assembly GCA_002631895.1. Taxonomy (NCBI): domain Eukaryota; kingdom Metazoa; phylum Chordata; class Aves; order Psittaciformes; family Psittacidae; genus Agapornis; species Agapornis roseicollis. The sequence continues at coordinate 36,929 of NDXB01022570.1, forward strand.
TTTTCTACAATTCTTTCCCTGGAGTCACCACTGGTTTTTTACTTACTCTTCCTTCTTCCCCATGTAATACAAACATACCTTGGACACACAGGCTCCCACTGCAGAGAGAGTCTAGAAGGTCTGTCACACATTCTTTTGGTTTTGAGGAAACTGTTCTCCTGCTTTGAGTTTTATGACCTGGTATTCAAGGTTCAGGAACTTGCTTGTAATTTCTCTTTGTTGTTTGATGTAAGCTAGTTGAGTCTGATTTTTCCTAGGAAAAATGTTTTGTCTTGGATGTGTTCCCTTGGCAAATAAGCTTGGTTTTGGCAAAGTTGAAAATAGGATGGTTCTTTTCTGAGAATTTTTCATCCTCTGATATCAATAAGGATTTTTTTATTGGTTACTCTTTGCCAGAAACTAGTGGTTATTCTTCAAGGTATGATGTAATTTCTTAGAAACTTAACATGCTCTGTCAATTAAGTTGTTGCAAAACCTATTTATAGTTTGGTTTTGGATTTTTCTTGTGGCTGGAGAAACTAATTCCTTCTTACAATGTTTTGAACATAGCTAGCTGGATTTATCTCTAGTATCTTTCCATTGAGACCAAACTCCTTCTTCCATCCATTCCTTCTAACAGGTTGCACAAAATTATATCAGATAGCAAGCTTATGTTCCCAGTTCTGGACATTTTGGATTTACTTAAAATATTGCTTTTCCTTGTTTACCCAGCCAGTACAAGAAAGATAATATACTGCCCTAGTTTGCAGGGCACTGGCTTCCTCACAGGTTGTGTGATGGGATGATGGGGTTGGGCAGTGCTCCTCTCTGGGAATCCATTACTATCCAAATGTATCTCCTACTACCAAGAACATGAGCTGTCCTTTCCTTTTAGATCACAGTAAACAGTAGGGACAAAATGGAAAGGTGGAGAGAGAAATAAAGAAGCCAAATGATTTTATTAATTTCTTTTTTTTTCTTCTTTTTACTACATCAAGTCCACTGCATTTGTATCATTTCACTTCATATCAATAGTTGTTGGCTTTTGGGGTTTTTTTGTTGTTGTTGTTGTCAATTTTAGTAAATATAGGATACATAGTGATGATTTTGACCCCTTTAAAGTAAAATAGAGGTTTTGGGCTTCTGTGTTCTTCATGTTTTAGTCCTGCTGGATGGATTTCAAAATTTGTGAATCAAAGTGGACATCAAACCCTCTTATTTTGTTGTCTTAGGAAGAGGCACAATTAGATTGTTAACCATTAGCAAAGCAATTACTATTCCCACAATGTCATTTTATTTTTGTCATGGTTTAAGTCCAGTCAGTAACTCAGAACCATGCAGTCACTCTCTCACTCCCCCGAATTCCCCTCCCTGCTCCCTGAGGCATGGGGAGGAGAATCAAAAGAATGCAACTCCCACGTGTTGAGATAAGAACAGTTCAGTAACTAAGGTATAACACAAATCACTGCTGCTACCACCAATAATAATAACGATAAAGGAAATAACAAGGGAAAAGAATACAGCTGCTCACCACCCACTGACAGATGCCCAGCCTGACCAAGCAGTGATCTAACCCTTCTGGGTAACTGCCCCCAGTTCTACATCCTGGCCATGACGTGCTGTGGTATGGAATACCTCTTTGGTCAGTTTGGGTCAGGTGTCCTGTCTCTGCTTCCTCCCAGCTTTCCCTCCTCCCTGGCAGAGCATGAGACTCAGAAAGTCCTTGGTCAGACTAAACATTGCTTAGCAACAACTAAAAACACTGGTGTTATCAGCGCTGTTCCCAGGCTGAAAGTCAAAACCACAGCACTGCACCAGCTACTGAGAAGGAGAAAACTGACTGCTACTGCTGAACCCAGGACAATTTTAAGCTTTTCCTATTCAAATTCTGTGTGAGTCAGACTTTTTCCTAATCCATTGCTCCAACAAGCATATAGGAGGAAGAAGTGAAGGAAGCCAGCCAAGAAATATTGGGCTTGAATATTATCATACAAATCTAACTATTGTTCAAGGGGGGCCATAAAGTAAGATTGCATATCTCTGCATGCTAGCTCTAATTGTTTTGTTCTAGCTAGTAGGCATTCCATGTGGATGTTTAAGTTTTTCACTACCTCAGGGAGGTAGGACATCACTTTTTTATATACATAGACACATACCTCAGCATCCATGACATATCTGAAAACATTGGACCAGAAAATACCTGCTCTGTGAAGAGCTACAGGCTCACATAAACAGAAGAGTTATGTAGGGGTTATTTTGCATGATAATTAGTTTTGATAATTTAGCACTCATTTCATAGTCTTTTTATTAAATTTATATTTTTATTGAATTTATATTTATTAAATTTATGGCTTTTTAAAGATTTTTCACAAAATTCTGCTTTTTCTCATGTTACGTAGCTCAAGTCCCCTATAGCTTCTGTGTGCCAGCACAATTCTCTAAGAGTTTTCAATTTTTATAGTGAAAGTTCATGTCTTTGTTCATGCTCTCACACTACATTGGCTTTAATAATCGGACAGGTTTCATTGAGCCNAAGAGCTACAGGCTCCTTCACATAAACAGAAGAGTTATGTAGGGGTTATTTTGCATGATAATTAGTTTTGATAATTTAGCACTCATTTCATAGTCTTTTTATTAAATTTATATTTTTATTGAATTTATATTTATTAAATTTATGGCTTTTTAAAGATTTTTCACAAAATTCTGCTTTTTCTCATGTTACGTAGCTCAAGTCCCCTATAGCTTCTGTGTGCCAGCACAATTCTCTAAGAGTTTTCAATTTTTATAGTGAAAGTTCATGTCTTTGTTCATGCTCTCACACTACATTGGCTTTAATAATCGGACAGGTTTCATTGAGCCATGTTTACTCTTGATAATAATTAGCTCTTTCAATATCTCAGTGGCTGTGTACATTAGTGTGTTTTCTCTCTACTTAGAATATCCTCCCCTTTTCAAACAGTTGCTTTTGATTGTTAGCCAACCCCTCTTTTTCAAAACTAGACTAATTAGCTTGCATCTAATGAACATTTACAAGGCACTGAATAACAGTTTTGTTTGGTTCCTTTGGTATTACTTTTTCATTAAAATGGAAATTTGATTACTACCAGAGCCTGACAAAACATCAGAGCTTTAGGTAAATTGTTCTTAATTTTTCTTTGTTCTTCAAAGCTGTCAACTTGCAAAGCAACAATTTCTGGTACAGAAACGGACCAAAAGTACCTTTGAATAGGTTACAAGGGAAAAGAACTAAACTGCTGTATCTCTCATTTTCCATGATGGAAGAAACCATGGAGAGTCTGCAGCAGACAACAGTATGAAGGATATAGTTTTATCTTTGCTTTAAGTAGGAAGAGTGGGATATAACCACAGATTAAAAGCTTTAGTTATAATTTAGTCCTACGGTGTTTACATTCATCTCTTCTTTGCTCAAAATCAGAAGATCAGAGGATTTGGCTTGTAAATGTGTAATGCTATAAGCAAGGCAATTTACACCCCTCCATATCTCACACAGGGGAGCCCTTCCGCATGTCTGAGTCAAAAAAAAGATTTTATTCCCTTTGAAGAAGTGTTATAAAAGAGCAAGACAAAATATAGCACAATCAGAAGTTCACATGATATGTAAAAAATATTTATGCATTTAGTCCAGTCTTTTACTCTGCAAACAAATTATCTCGGTTCATGTCAAAGTTGAAACTTGAAGTGCTCTTTACCTGTATCCATAATTTATTGCTTGAATAAAAAAAAAAAAATTAAAATAAGTGGACCTGCAATGAAACACAGTTTTTCTTTGTTGTACTCCTTCTTTTTTAATGCTGGCAGGTAAAGGGAATTCTTTTACAGATGTTGGCAATTCAGTAAGAAATGGGTGATAAAACTAAATGTGGAAAATTGCTGCAGAGCACAGAAAAAGTGAAATTGGAAATTGTTTCTATGACATTATGCTTCCAGTAGAGTAATATTCTATATAAGCCTATTTGAAAGCTTTCTTTTCATGGTGCAGCTCTTTAAAATGAATTACACACACACACACAAATCCTATTTTGGTGTTTGTTGTTGTGAACAAACAAATGTGTGAACTTATTTTAAATTGCTTCACATTGGATGAAATGATGATCAGGATACAAAATGTAAAAGAATGAGAGCAGAAAAAAGCTGTTAGTAAAATTGTTTGTATAAGGCTTTATTTTTTCTACTAGATAATGTAAAACATCTGATTGTTCTGAGATCTCTTAAGTAGGGTTAAGTTTAATGTGTGTTTTGACATTGTTGTCTCTAAGAGGCCATCAGCTCTTCACAGCTCTCAAAGGAACACAAGGAAATGGTGCTTCATGCAACAGCAATAGCTTTGTCTACTAAGTTTTCATTCAGGTGATGGCTAATGTGTTACCAAGGAATTCTAGAAAAACCTTTATCTTATGACATAAGATACACAAGCTCATTCTGAGCCTGTGTACCATATAGGGGAATGCACCCTGATAGGCCTAGCACTCAATTTCCCTGTTGGAAATGTCATAAAAGCGATCTGAGGTAGACAACATATCCAAAAGCCTTCCTAAAGGAGTCCAGACATCATCTGCTGAAAGGGCTGATGGGGCATACAGGCATTCATAGCTCAGGCTGACAACAAGAGATATACAGGCATGAGTAGCACAGGCATGGCTTGTGCTAGCCTTTGGTCTCTGCGCAGAGCCCAGGCAACTGATGTACACCATAGAGCAGCCTCTCTCTTACAGGACTTGCTCTATATGGGTAAGAGCCCTGCACTAATCTTGTGAATTTTTAGGATAGCCTCTACTGCATGCTTTGCCTCACCAGACTCAGACGCTGAATGATGAGTCTAGGTCCCGAGAGTGCCTGGAAGTGCTGATCCTGACATGAATTCAGGAATTTCATTTCTTAATTTTTCCAAGAATCTTACACATAGTGGTATTGCACCACAATTCCTTTGTATGATGCATTGCTGGCCTTGAGAGTTAAGAAATTTCTGCTTTGATGGGAAGAAGTTAATATCTGGATTCTATTACATAATTAATATGTACATACATGAGTATTATTTATTGTGTGCTGTGAGTCGGGGAGTGCACACCCGTAATTAGGCCTGGGCCAGGCGAGCACAGAAGTCAAGAGAAGGTTTTATCAAGCATCCTAGGATCAGACTGAGCCAAGGCTCAAAACTGGGAGTGAGACATTGGATTAAAGAGCTGAGGCAAGCAGGCAGGAGTATAGCTGTATGCAAGTGGCATATAGGGTGATTAAGAGCAAGCAGAAGAATTACCTTCTAAATGTTGCTAGTTGGATATATACTGGCTTGTTGCTCTCCATCTTGTCAAGCCTACTGATTGCTAAAGAACACTTGGCCATTAGGGGACTTTGGGAGGTAGTGGGATTTTCTCCACTTGCATAAGTGCTTTGCTCAGTTACAGCAATGTAGGCGAACAGTTCCTGGGATGAGAACACTGGTGCTGATTAAGGTGCTTTCACAGCCATACCTAGCTTACAACACACCACTGCACTTCAGCTGCAAAGTGTGCCCTTCTGTACCTGTCCCAGAAATGAGCTCTGTACACACTGTGTATAGAAAGAGCTGATAGACTCTACTTGCTGTCACATTTCCTGACTTCTGAGCATTTCCTGCTCTTCTGAGCCATGCCATAGTTTTGTTTATTATTTTTGATGTTCACTATGTTAATTTTTGCAAAGGGTCAACTCAGAAGTCTTCAAACCCCCCACTCATGAATACAATTTTCTCATCACTCAGTCCTGATGCTGATAGTAAGAAGTGACAGTACAAGTACTTAGAAACATAGTCAGAGGATGCTGGAATGATTAATGTGGGACTGTAGTGGCAGTTCATAAGTGTGTGCATGAAAGGGTGTTTGCAAAAGATATACGGTGCCTTTCGTTTCACCCTTCATGCTTTATATGAGTTGTTGAGGATGTCAGAGCCTGAGAGGAAGCACAACTAGACTCTGCTGGGTTTTTTTATATGCCTGTCTCCCATGCATCTGTCTGCCAGTGGCACCTCTTCAGTGTGTTTTAGTTTCACTATCCATTGACAGTGTTGCACCCACAGATATCTTTTGTTCTAATGTTTTGTGGAATCAGAATGGCTTGGATTGGCACTATCAATTGCAAGCAAAATTAGATAGATACTATGCAACACTGAGAAAATTCAGAGTGCTTGTACAGTGCGAATAAGACATTGCACTAGGGCACCTTACACTAGATTAAACTAATTTCTCATCAAAGCAGCTCCAAAACCTGAAACTTCACACATTTGCCTTATGGGAGACTCCATCACATAGTGGAAGCAATGATGTTTTTTCAAGGGAGTTTGTACTCTATCAACTAAAGTGTTACTGAAACACTAAGAATTAGCCTTTATGTGTCTTGAGGCAACAATTATCCTTTATAGTTGAAGAGTGAATAGATGTGGGGTTTTTTTACAATTGCTGTGAATAGCAGAAGTGGTATCTTATATGTATTTGAATTGAACAAGGCCTGTGGGACTATAAGCAGATCATGCACTATCTGCCTAATTTAGTTATTGTAACTGCTTCTCCCATGACTATGGAAAGTGTCTATCTTTGACTAGGAGGCCTGAATCACTCATAATTTTCTTAACACTAAACTTTAGATTAGCCCTCTAGTAGGCAGTAGTGGTAGAAATATGGTATGGATCTGGAAAGGTAAAGCAGAATACTGGTATTATTACAGCTGGATAAGTAACAGAAAGATAACAAGTATTTTTATTATTTGAACTATAGACTTTTTGAGATCATTCTAGAAATCCTGCAATGGCAGTTAGGGTCATTGCAAAGACCACGGTAGCACTGCCATAATAATATCATCTTGGTTTTTTCTCATTAAATAAGATTGATGATGGTCTGAAGACTAGAGATGAAAATTTTTCCACAGAGCAGCAGGAACAGGGCTTGGAGCATCATTTGCTCCTCAGTGTTCCACGAGTATAAACCAACTCTGTTTTGAGGTTTTGTAATCCTGTTGAGGATTCAAACAGTTGTGGAGAATGCTTCCAGCGTGCATCTATGTCTACTGATTCTAATATTATTGGTGTCACTGTTAACGGTTAGAAATAAGTGGGTGCTAACCACAGCTCCTAGGGATTATCCTAGGGATAATTCCAGAAAATGTATATTTGGGTGAATTTTTGAGGCAAATTCAAAGCCAGATAGGATTTCCCCATGCTTATCTGAGCTGTTTTAAATATTCAGAGCTGATATATTTGGTAAGCTTTTGAGGACCTCCATTTAAAGGAGGTGCTGTAGAAACACAAGTAAGTATTATGTATTACAGCTCTTTCCAGGTCCTTGCTGTAACAAATAGTCCCTTGAACACTTAAAAGTACGGAAAAACTGATAGGCTGCATTGAGGTAACAACTGAAGTCTTTAAAAAGGACCTTTCTGATTTGATCTGATGGGTTTCTTTGTTCAGCTACCTAGAACAGAACCTGGACAGAACTGACAGCCACATTTAACTACAGTAAAGTACTCAAAAAAAATTGAGCATTTTACTCAGATTTCATTTTTTGGGTTTTTTTTACCTCTATGATGTCAATCAGGTCCCCAGGGTTACCATTCTTACTAATGTGATGGTGTAAAAATGAAGTTGGTAACGTACAAGGATGGAGAATTTAACAGTCCATCCTGGAAAAAGGGACAGAAATAACTCTAGCTTTGCAGCATCCATTCCCCTTGAGGAGCAACCTTTCATGTGGCTCGTAAAAAGAAAGAAGTACCATCCAAATAGTGCTTCTGCTCTTATGGAGATTTAAGGGGTTTCTGCAGTAAAGACAGAAAAGCAGGGAGCGTTTAGAATACAGAATGGACAATTTTGAAGCAGCAACCCTTGATATAGCCAAGTTGGAGGAGAAGGCTTGGGCTGAACTTCATCTCATTGTAAAAGTCTTTGTTATGCATCCAAACTTCAAAGAGAAGTACTGAGGCCTGACTTAGCTTAGCATGCTGACTGCATTTTGAAGAGGAAGTGAAAAGTAATTGTTCACAGATGACTTGGTGAGCTGTGACAATTGGAACTGTAGTACCAGCTTCAGGGAAGAAATTCTCAGCTTTCTGTAAATCCTAGGGTTCTGATAACTCACAGGACGCATAATGTTTTCCAGAAGCAAACTATAACTGTTTTAAAGCTAGAACGCAAGTTGTATTCCATACATCCACATCACAATTCTTGTGATTGTTGGTTTTTTTAAACATCTTGATTAAGCCCTTGAAAACAATCACAGATAACACTGCATGCTAATACAACACCAAGTACATTATGGTAGCTCATTTCAGGGTGCAAGGGGAAAGGAAATAAGGCAATTCTTCTCTGGGATTTAAGGCTTCCTTGATACCTTTTTCCCTGAAGAGAAATACAGCTATTTTTAACACAGGGACTCAAAAGGACCTATCTGTACAACACATAGTTTGAGGTGGTCAGATTTTGAGAGATAGTTTAAGTGTGTCTTTAGCATGCTGTTTTGAGCAGTGTAGAGAGTTATGAGCCATGGTCATGAAAGAATATATTCAAGTGCTCCAACTCATCGGTACTTTCACCTTGCTGCCTTCCTGGCCAGTCACCTTTCAGTTCTAGGCCATGATATTCGACTCTGGTGACTTTCAAAGCAACAGCTACTGCACAAAATGTAGATGGTGTTGTCTGCCTGTCCTATGATGTATAAAGAGCCTTGACATAAAGTTGTTACAGAAGTAGTGATTTATAGCTGTAAACATATAATAATACCAAAATCATTTTGTGAAATAGGTGGAATGAATAAACCAACAACTCCCATTTTGCAGAGTGAGCAAAACTGCTTTCACAACAAATTTTTAAAAGGGAAAACTTCAATGAAATTTAAGGCAAGCCACTTGAGTGAAAGTGAGTGGGAAATAATGTCTCTGCTTATCTCTAAGCAAAACAAAATGATAATGGGGGTAAAAAAATGAGTAAATCAGTAAAATGCCACAAGAAGGGTCAATCCTGGCCCTGGGACTGCGATAAACTGTGCACAGGGATGTGGTAGTCATTGAAGGGTGAAGTATCCATTCCTATCTCACATGAACTTTGTCTGGTGAGGTGCTTTTCTAGGATCTGATTGCTGTTTATTTCTAAATAAGGTTACCATTTTAAATAAGAGAGCTGATACTGATTATTTCCTTCAGTAGCTGCATCCTCAAAAGTGAGCCCTGCTTACCTGCTTGAAAAAAAGCTTTGTAAGTGTCCATTCTTGGGGACGGGTTTAATCCTGAGAGAGTTCAGGGATTCACTCAAGCTCTATTGTAAGGCTTTAAGACCCAAAGAGGTGCAAAATTTCAGATGGATCCTGGCTTTAGTGCTGCCTGATGGCTCTCTCTAGAACTCTCTAGAAAGCTCCCCTTGCATCTTGATGCCACTAGGTTGTCATTCTGACTGCTGGTCATTTATAAGACTCTCAAGCATGAACTTGGTATATGTTTTGACTTTCAAAATGTGTGACTTAAATCCTTTCAGTATCTCAGCCTCTTGTCTTTCTTTTTGATACCCTGCTGTTTATCATGCATGGCTCACATTTCAGCTATTTCAGTCTGGACTGCAAGCTGTTTTAGACCGAGACCATCTTTTTTATGTCTTCTGCTTTATACACAGTTAATTCCTAGTCTTGAATCATAACTAGTATCAGTGCTAATTCTTCACAGGCAGATGCTGAGACAACAAAGGTTGCTAGGATTCAGGTCATTTGCCTCTAAAATTTTCTTAATAGGAACTGAAAGCATTATCCTTTTTGGAGTAACAAATTCACTTTCTAGGATAGTGAGCAGCGTTAAAAATTGTGTTGGCTGAGACATAGATGGAATTCCTTGCAGCCAACAACATTATTAACTCACTGGTCCCTGCTCCAGTTAGTATGCAAATACAGCATAGCACACTGCCGTTTCAGTGTCTTTCTGTGATTGCTTGTCATTTTATTTAGCCAGTCGGTGTGGCTACTGCACTTTCTCTGCAGTCATAGCTTTAAAGAGCTGGTGATGTGTCATCAGTAATAACCTCACCACCATTCCCCGGCAAAGGTATCACGGCTTTGTTTTCACCATTTTCTGACCAATTGAAACTTCAGGGCATTTTACAGAAGTATCATTTTTATTCTCCTGGTTAGCATCAGGGTTTAGAGTGAAGAGTAAATCATTCACTAGTGGAACCACCTAATAAGCTTTTCTGGGGTCTGTCTTACTATGAGTCAGAAAAGCATGAGTACAGTGAACCCTGCACCTGAGAACTAGTCACCTTACCTGAGAAATAATCACCTTATTCTTTCAGAGAAGGGGTAGTTTCAATTTGTCTGTGGAAAACCAACATCTGCAGTACACATTCTATGGAATCTGTGATGTGGGTCAGCTGCAATTTGAGAGCTTTCGTTCTGGTCAGCTTGCTTTTTTCACCTTTTCTTTTTTACCAAAAAAAAAAAAAAAAAAAGTAAGAAGTCTACCTTAAATCGAGTAGTTTAGATGTTCTGCTGTGCTGTCTTCATAGTAAAGATAGTAACTGTTTAGTTTTTCCTATCATGCAGTGCCTTCTAGACTTAACAACTTGCTGCAGCTTTGCTTTATTTCCCCGTTGTGTTCTAAATACCTCTGTTGAAAGCGTGTTGCAGGATTAACTCTTCATGCTTCTCAGATACTCTGATTTTGTCTAGAATACTCCCATATTTTTCAGTCTAGTGAATCTCTTTTCCATTGATGTCTTAATTCTTTCCCTAATTTCTGCTGTCTATACTGTGAAAACATGGTTTTCTCTGAATAGAATTTAATTCACAAAGTTGGGACAATGAGTGTCAATCTTACTGTCAAAGATTCTACTCTCTTTAACCAGATTTTGTTTGCGTGAGGAACAATAGATTAAAACCCAACATTGTGCCTAATCTGTACCAGTGTCATGTAAACTGACCTGCAGCTGTCATGTAAGGTTTTGACATAGGCTTGATTGGTTTTCTTAACATGTATAAATAATGCAATTAAGTACCAGTTAAAGCAAAACTGAATAGTTGCACAGAAAACCAACATAGTGCAGTGCAGTGCTAACACACTGAGAAAACGGGAAAACAAAGACTGTAAGGTTGTTAAGATGTGAATTGAACAGGTACTCAGACACCAAGGTAATTTATGTAAATGTATGTGTTTGCGTGCTATGTAAATTGTAGTGGCTATGAATGTTTGCTCATCAGAGGGGCTGTTAGTAGACAATTACTTCTGAAAATAGAAGTCTCAATTAAATAGACTAGGAAAGACCTATCTCTTTTAGTCCTGTAAGCAAACAAAATGGTAGCTTGTGGTTTTACTGCTGAAGAATGAAGCATTCTGCTGATGACATAAATTTATTTCAGAAACTGTAGTTTCCAGTTCTGATTTCTTACAAGGTAAATTTAAGTTAAATAGCAATTAGTATTAAATACTAATGAAAGAAAGCGAGTACGTAAGGGAACAAACAGGAGCTTGCTTAAGTGGAAAGTAATCTTTGAGTTACTGTGCAAATGGGAAAGATGTTACGTGTTCTGTTCAGCTGGATTTATCCTGTAGTTTATCTCTTTTTACCTAGACTGAATATTAATTTGGCTATGTAATTTGCCATAAAACAATAAACTTGGAATTGGAACCTGTGATATTTTTAGCAATGTCTTTTTCTTTCTGTTAATATTTCCCAGACTCTCCCCCATGCCCATCCTCATTAGTCACTACTGCAAGAAAATGAACAGGAATTTGCATTCTGTGAATTTAGAGTTCCACACACTTTCCACAACTCCCTTCAGAATCATCAAATGACCGGTCCAAGTGAATCTGCCACTTCTGTATTTATTTAACATTGGGTTTACTGAGTTGTGGGTGCAATGAATAGTATCAGAATGTTTCGCTTGTGGTGGCTGGAGGCATTTTCATCATATTTTCCTGCTGTTATGATTCTCTTGTCTGTTTTGTTGGGTTTTGTGGTGTTTTTCTTTTTGTTTTGCTTGCAGCAAGTGTGCACGGTCTTAAACTTCTGAGTTGATTGTGAATTAAAGAGTTGTTCCAGTTTAAATATGTGTAAGAATCATTTAGAAGCTTTTAAAAGTTTTAATTATGTTTCAGGATTTGTATGTTTGGACTGAAATTAAGGACAGACTGAGGAAAAGGCTGCTTTACAGTTTCAATGAATCTTTCTTAGTATGCAGACTTTTCCTCTCTGGTTTATATTAGGGGAGGGCCAGTGTGCAATCTAAGCTGCAAAAGTACAAGGCCAATTGCTTCATGCTGTACAACAGTGAATTTCTTACCAAGGTATTCTTCATGATGGCATAGTTGGAAAAAGCTAACAAACTAGCCAGTCCTAAATGGATGGCAATTCTACTTGTGAATTAACTGCTGAGGCAGCAGCAGCTCCCCATACAAGATCTTAAGGCAGATCAGTGCACAAGGGTTTCTGCTTTGATGTGGCAGCATGAGGAAGATCGAACAGAGTTTTGGTAGCCTCAGTAGCTGTCTCAAATTAAAACAATGCTGTTTATGAATTAGTACTGTTAGAAGCACTAGTATTCTGGTAATGTGCTAGGGAAAAAAGGGATTAATCCCTGTTCTGCAAGAGGCCAGCCACTTGACTGGGACTGATCTTTTCAATCAGTGTTCCTATTACTGATGAGGCCTTCTTAGAATTCTGATCAGCTATACTTATCAGGAAGCAAAGTGAGGAAAAGGAAATACGTTCAGAATGGATGGGATCTGTATTGTTACCGTCCTAATCAAGTGCAGCGAGGCAGTACATCAAGGGTTAAGAAATGGAGGAAAAAAAGTGTGAACATGTAGACAGAACATTCTGATATTTCTTTTTTTCTTCAAAACATAGTATTTAAACTGACAAATTTCAGCCAGTTCTGCCTAATTGGCAGGTGGCTTTAGCCTTTAAAGATATCTCTCTAAACATAATCAAACAGCCTGGCATAAAACTGCCAGAGAGCTATAAATAATTATGATTTTATCAGCTAATTCAGTGCAGTCTGCCGTTTAGTTTTGAGCAATAGTATGTAGAGTGGTACATCCCCTTTAGGTAGGTGATAAAAAAACTGGTTTGTCTATGCTAGTGTGAGCAGGAAGAGTATCTTTTGCTATTTCTCTAGGACCTGTATATTCAGTAGATAATTCATTACTGGATTAGATTGCTTTAATTGTACTAACCCACATACCAGGATATCTTCTAGTGAGCCAAAAAGCCCCTGTTTTCCTTATTTGACTGATTATTTAGACTAGGAAGGCTACTTATAACCTAAAATGAACAACATATTTTCATGGGTTATTGCCACTTTTTTCTTGCCTTAAAAGGTTGAATTTAAACTTATGCCAAGTTCATACTTTTCTGCTTAAAATTTGTATTCATTTTATCAAGCTATGTTTAGTTTAATACTTACACGTATTGTACTGTATGGTTCTCCAATGGCAATAGCAAGGCTTCTAGGTTAATAAACCTATAAATTGATTAAAGAAATAGTACTTTTCAGTGAATAAGTTACATTCAAGAGTTCAAAATTTGAACTGGCTCAGAGAGCATGACTTTTACAATCCATTTTCTAGACTGAAGTGATTAAATGGAAACTTTGCCTACGGTTGATACTATGACATTAATTATTTATCATTATTTTCTTAAAATAGCCAAAATTACTCCTATATTTTATTGCATTCTTTTTGATTGTCTCTATTTTTCATTTCTTGCAGATCTTAGTCCTAAAATGAACCAAATAATAAACAAATGTGGTTTTCTGTCATCTCACCATTTATCTTCTACTTGACATGAAGTTGATGGTTTCTACCCAGTAGCTTGCAGGCAGGTTGCTGCTTGTGAGGTGTTCCAGTGTTGGTCACAGCAACAAGGAAATCAAAAGTTAAGATGGGGAAATTTGATGCCCACAGCACATCACATCCGTGTTACTGCTTGTTCTGGGTCCATCCAGTACTCAGGACTGCTGTAGTGAGCCATAATTGACTGCCAGCTTCAGTCACTAGAGGGCACTTGAACGGTTTTCGCACACTGCATCAGTAAATGACAAACATACACAGGAAGCTCGGTGGGAGTGCAAGCTGGGCTTGATATAAAATGGAAAATATACGGGGGAAAAGGAAGAATCCCTTGCATAACAGAAATTAGCAGAAAGATGCATTAACAATGTAACATTACATTACGAAAGTAAAAGGAAGGCACTGATTTCATGGATAATTATGAAGAGAATTATTTTTTATTGAAACCACGAGACAGATTCATTGGTTACTACAAAGAAGAAGGTAGATAGGCTTTGTTTTGTCTGCATTTGAGGATTTTTAATTTCTTGAAAGTCTACCTCTAAAGGTCATACTGTGTTTTCTTTCCAAATTGCCTTTAGTAGTTCATGACTCTGTGTTATGGAGGAAGTCTTCTTGGGTGGATTTAGCTTTATTTCTTTTTTGATCTAATTCCTGTTGAGAAATTTAATTAAAATCTTGCAGGTGATGTACACTTTGGTTTACAGTTGAAAGCTTTTTTCCTACTAATTACTTCTCCCTTTCACGGTGAATTCCAGTCATGTACTTTCATGGAAAAAGACCTAGCCAAATTCATGGTTCACTCACCTCTAATATTTATTTCTTTATTAGAAGCTGGATTTTAGTTTCAAATTTATTTTTGTTTGTGGGGTCAAGGTGAAGTGTCCCTTGTAACATATGTGAGCTTACAGATGTCACTAACAAACTGAAAAGAAAGGACCAAATTGTAACCTTTAAAGTCAGTTCTGAGCAAAAGGAGCTCTGGAGTGCACTAAGTCTCAGAAGTATCTATTCCTGTCTATTTCTTGATTCAGATTTTCTCTGGGTTGGTCTGTAATAGCAGTTAACCATAATGAAGACTTCAGACTGCCTGAAACATGATAGTCAGCTAGTAAGGTTTCCCGTCTCTCTTGCCCATATGCTGCATGGTACAGGAGGCAAACACAACCACATTGCCTATGCAGGGTAGATCTATAGAAAGCTTCAAGAAATCTTACTTCATCCTGTATGCAAGCAGTCAAACTCATCATCTAATAATCTAAAGATTCTTTGTGAATGTCCCAGAATCAGAAACTGGCCCTTTGAATAATAGCCTAAAGCAATCTGTATAAGAAACGAAATCTTGCAGAATCATAGAGTCCTTTAGGTTAGGCTAGACCTATAAGATCATCAAGTCCAATAGTAAATATTCTTAGATAGTACAAATTTTGGAGGTGCTATCTTTTCACAACTCATTGAAAGCTGGGGCCCTCCTAACAAGCAGGAACTAGTATTCTTTCCGGCTAGAATTAATATAGGCAGACTTCTCAGTTTTGCTAACAGAGACACTGTATTGCTTTAATTCCTTTTCTAAAATAACTTGCTCTCTATTGACTGAGTCCTAAGATAGTCCCCGATAATTACTACAAGTGAAAGAGGTAAAGGAAAATAGGAGTGTCATTTTTCCAGATTTTTGTGTTAAATAAAAAATGGTTGAAAAACAATAGTGTCTCCATATAACCTGTTGCTATTTGAGAGACCCCTGGAAAAAATAACCAGCGCTTTCCTGTTAAAGAACTTAAAAAGGAAATAACAGTTGAATATATTTGAAGTTATGCTGTATATAAATCAAGTGTTGTTGTATTTTTCCAATTATGCCCACCATCTAACATTCACATTTTCCATTAGTGAAATGGCAGATATTCCCTTTGGCAGCTCTGCTTAAACCATTTGTGATTCACATTTCTATTTTCCTAGGGTGACATACTCTACTTCCAAGACTGATACTGAAACTTGCTTTGCATCTGTAATTGTTGCTTTATTTCTGCTGTAACCCCATGATAAAAAGGTATAAGGCTGATAGCCCTAGCTGGAGACAAGTTGGAATAACTCCACTGAATGATGAACTTCTCTCAGTGAAGTATATAGGAGATTTGTCCTTGACTTAAGAAATGTAAGGATGCTACTCAGTGCATTTACTCAGACTGACAGCAGTGTAAGTGAAATTGAAATATGGCTGGTTTGGGACTCTGGAATAATAAGGAATGCAGTGGGCTCACTAGTTTTATAAATCTTATAGATTGTGCAGGCAGGCAAACCATATTGAGCCATAAAAATACATCACAGTTTGAGGCCTCAGCTTTTTCCAAGTAATTATTTGATTGCTTTGCTTTGTTAAAAAAACATATCTTTTTCCAGTGGGAACTGAGATGTTAATTATGCTTCTCAAATGAGCTGATTAACTGCATTTGTATTCATTAAACAAATTAAAATTACATATATATACATGTATATACATATATATACACACATATATATATATACTTAGGGTAATAGTAAGGCTGAACTTTCTGCTTTCTGTGTTTGCAAGTTGCTGTTTCCAGAATGCTGCATAGTTAACCCGTGGAACCTTTACCTGATTAAAATCCCATCCTATTGATTTGCTTCCACCATGGGATTAATTCCAAGTCTTGAGTTCTAGTCACAGTTTGAGAAATTCAGTGTTGTGTGTCTCTCTTGTTAAACTCATTCAGCCTTTATCACTGGAACATCATCATATGCCAAGTAAAATGGAGAGGGAGACCTCCGGTTACATTTCTAGTATCTGGATCTGAAATCTGTTAGCAAAAGTTTCTGAAGTACTTAAAACTTCAACAGAAAACTATGTTTTATATTTTTACCTCACGCCTCTATTTAATTTGGCTTGCTCATTATGGATTTTAATCAGTGAAGTTAGTGAACTGGCTCATCTGTCATTATTTTGCTTTTCATTACCTTCCAAGATCATTCCTGTGCAGCTCCAGTATATTTAACTAAGATGAGGATTTAGCATTCTAAGGCATCAGCTTGTAATGATTCATTATTTCTAATATATTCAGTTCATACCAGATAATTTCAAAGAGAACCCTTTTAACTAGTTCCCTCCAGTGGTCTTTATTTGAGCATTGTGCTTAGAAGGACACCAAGAATAGCTACCCATTACAAAAAACATCTCAGGGAACTGGAATTTTGCCTTAAAAAGAAAAATCATATTAGTGCTGTTTCATGAAGTCTGCTCTAAGTTCATTGACTTACTGAGTTCTGAACAATATATAAGATGCCCCTGGTTCATTGGTAAGACCCTATATTTATGACATATTTGTCCATGAAATGTCTTGGTTTTTATTATACGATGAGAAACTGTACCTCTGGATTGCCTGTATTCAAATACAAAATGAACTGTTAGAAAATAGATGCATGCATCAGATAATTTAGGTTTATAAATGATGAGTGATTTGTTCTGGCAAGAATGCAGGTATCCATAACCCTCCTACTGAAGTGAGTGACAAGCCTACTTTAGTATTCTTTGGTGTAAGGCTGGGGCCACAGCTGGGATGGCTATATGCACCTTACTCAAGTGAACTGAGTTCCAAGGAAATCAGCTGTTAGGTTAGTCTGAAGTGTGAAGGGTTTATAGATGGATAAAATACAGCAAGTCATCAGTGTGCAAATGACTAACCTATATTGAAACAACCAAGATGATGTAAATATTGTTTTATTTTCCTCAATCATACTATACAGCAAGTTACTAAAGTTGGCTGGGAAACAAAATTGCAATTTTATGCATATTTCTCACTAAAACCATAGGATTTTTTTTTCCCCTGTAAAAAAACCCAGTATTTAGATGGCTATAGCAACTGGGTCAGATATGGGAACCACACCTTCAAGCCTTTGTTCCAAGTTAGACAGAAAATGAACAACAACCTACCACCTGAGTCTTGGAAGTCAGAAGCAGGGACTGTGAGAATGAAGACCTTGGGACCACTGTAGGAGGGGATCTGGTTTGAGACCATCTTAAGAACCTGAACATGCACAGGTCCATGGGACCTGATGAAATCCATCTGCGGGTCCTGAAGGAGCTGG
>NDXB01022571.1:0-10076 GCA_002631895.1 Agapornis roseicollis
CTGCTGAGCAAAGTCCAGCAGTTAGCTGTATATACCCAAGGAACCTGTCAGACTTTGCAGTGAAATGGATTAAAATCATGCACAAGATCTTGTCAGACACTGTTACAGGTTTGGTAATGCCCAGGAGGGACCTTTGGTAGTCATATTACTCCTGTCTTTTAAAGCTCCTTGTGAAGTTAGAAGAATTGGGAAGGATGAATACCTAAAGGGTGAGGTAACCTAGGAAGCCATCAAAACTGTGCTCTGATCTTTGGTCTCTCATTGTTACCAGTATATTTATAGCACAGAACTAGGACTTTGTGAGTTGGGCCTAAGCCTTTGGCTCTCTGGGAAACTTGAACATTACTGATGAGAGGCACCAAAGCAGTTGCCAGGTGCCTTGACATGCCAACATGCATTCCTTGTGCAGGGGCAAAAAAAGCTGGTTAAACAAGGAAGATAGTACCCTTATAAATACCACCATTAGCAGTGAAGCTGGGAAATAAGGAGCCTTTGCTTAAAGAAAAAAATCCCAAGTTTACAGCAGTTTTATTCTTCCCCTTCAGTGCCAAGATCCTCTCCCTGCTTCTTTCCTAGATGGAGCTGTAGAGGAAGCCAGCAGAGGTGTTTCTACGGTTTAACCTTCAGAAGGAGAGTGTAAAGCTACTCTGCTTTTCCCTTGAGGAAAGGAAGGGATATTTGCTTTTATCTAAGTTTTGAAGCTTTGAATCAAATTCTGCAAGATGGCTTTGCATACATATGAGGGAACAAGACATCTTACATCTACAATCCAAGTGTTAGTGTCTTACTGCCTATTTCAAGTTTTGTTTTTATCAGTAAAGCTCTATGAGTTCATGAGTCTGGACAAATATCTGTGGTTTTCTGATCATAGGTATAGTGTTGTATCAAGTGTCTGAAAAACCAGTAACTACAGCAAGAAATCTGTTTTAAAAAAGCCAAACAAGCCAAACTAAAAAACCTGGAAGACTAGGAAGAAATACTTTTTTTTTCTATCCTATATACACTCCATCATGTTTATATTAATATGAAGGAGTACAAGGGATGGATTTTTTTAACTCATCAATCTGCAGGTATGTACTGTAAATCAAGATTTTGGGAAGGTCAGCTTCTCTAGTTTTTCTGTGTCATACTGGTCATGCCAGCTTGCTTTTGTCTTTTTCTGAAGACAGCTTCAGGACTGCTGCTGAAGATTATTGGCCCAATTTACTTATACTGCTCCACTTTTTTTTTTTTTCCATTTGTGTACTTGAATAAGCAGTATTTCACTTTTCAATGCAGTGTACTTCATATGAACCAAAAAAATAAGAGGAGAAATGCTCTTTTTTTCTGAACAATATCCTTATTGTGAAAGGTTAAGGTGGAAAATTCTAACTTTACAGGAAACCCAGAAAAATCGGTGCCTTGTTTAGGTTTTTTTCCCTTTTAATTGATTTTTTTTCAATTTGAGATTTGAAATCCTGTTGATATTTTGTGGTCCTGATGCAGACTTAATACACTTCTTGGTAAAATGTATTTGAATTTTGTGCTGCATTCTTGAATCCTGACCTGAGCCCGGATAACTTCCCTCTGCCTGGAATCATGTTGCTGAACAGCTATGTGCTGCTGGCTTTTAATTTTTCCTCTATTATATACTTGTGTTCAGTTTTAGAGGAGGGATGTGTATCTAACTGTGAATGCAAGTATTGTAAGTATAGGCTTTGTTTCAGAGAATTATTCGAGTGAGAGCCTTTGTTTAAAACAAAAACCTATTTTCTTTATTTGCGCTTAACTAATACATCTCTAGGTGGCGATAGGACACACCGATACTTTTTCAGTCTGAAGAGCGGCTGTTAACAGACTGCTTGCAGTTTGTTTTGCGTTGGGTTTTTTGTTTGTTGTGGGTTTTGTTTTTTTGTTTGGTTTGGTTTTGGTTTTGGGGGGAGGGGTGCTTTGGTTGTTGATTGGTTGGTTCTTTTGAATTCTCCTTGTAAAAGTACGTACAGACTTACAGCTCTTTGGCTCTTGAATTAGACAGGACAGTGCCTTGTAATGAATGAAGGATAATTTATGTTCAGTTTTACAGATATTAGATTCATAAAATACCAGGTTGGAAGGGACTTCAAGGATCATCTGGCCCAACCTTTCTAGGCAAAGCATGACCTAGACCTAGACTAGATGTCCCAGCACCCTGTCCAGCTGACTCTTAAAAGTGTCTAGTGCTGGGGAATCCAACACTTCCCTGGGGAGGTCATTCCAGTGGTGGATTGTTCTCATTGTGAAAAACTTTCCTCTTGTGTCCAGTTGGAATCTTCTTGGGAGTAACTTGTACCCACCACCCCTTATCTTTTTCTGTGTGACTCCNGGGAGGTTATTCCAGTGGTGGATTGTTCTCATTGTGAAAAACTTTCCTCTTGTGTCCAGTTGGAATCTTCTTGGGAGTAACTTGTACCCACCACCCCTTATCTTTTTCTGTGTGACTCCTTGTAAAAAGGGAGTCTCTATCTTAATTTTAGCCACCCTTTAAATACTGGAACATGATGATAAGGTCTCTCCTGAGACTTCTCTAGGCTGAATAAACCCAGCTATCTCTGCCAAAGATAATGCCAGCCAGTTATCTTCTTTTTTTGTTAAAACAGTGCATTACACTGAACATGAAAAGAAGGCTGAGTTGCCCAATGTCTGTGTTTATCAGTACTTGCAACCAGTACCAGGTGCCAAGGAGAAGTGTGCTGGGCTGGACAGTTCCCAGGTCCCAGCAGGCAGGAGGCCTCCACCACTCAGGGAAGGGCTGGTGCTTGCGGAAGGGGGCAGTTGTAGACAAAATTCCAAAGTTTTCACTGATGATTTGCTGCTTTTCAACTTAATTAAAATAAATTCTGTGTGAAACCCATCTGACAGTGCTGTTGCCTTCAGTAATTCTTTTAGTAGCTTGTGCCCGCTCATTTCCCCCAGAGAAATTTGAAGTATTTGATTTTTATCTGATGAAAAAATTAGGTACAAACTTTTCCCTTTTTTTGATATCTTTATTACTTGGGTGTGTTCAGAAGGAATTTGCTATAACAGTTGTTGATATTGGGATGTTGTGTACAGCAGTGTAGAAAATCCAGTATTATATAATTCACTGGAAACTTGTTATGAAACAAAAATTAGAATTGATAGTGTTACTAAAAACTTGCTAAGGAATTTGAGTTCTATCTACATGCTTAACACAGGTCACAGGTAACTTCCTTATAACTGAAATTGTCTGTTACAGATCTCTTGCACAGAATATAGAAAAATACTTAGTTATTTTGTCTGGATTTTTTTGTTTGATTGTTTAAGGTTTTCTTCATTGCTTAGAGATGCCTTTTACTGAAATTTAGCTGTATTTAGGAAAAAATATATCAACTGAGGATCCCACAAAATAACATACCATCATATTTTCTACTGACTGTGGTATACCAGTCTGCCTGGAGAGGGCCACAGAAATACAGGGAAGACAAGTCTACTCCTAGCTGAGGTCAAGCAAAAAGAAGTTGTTTTGCATATATATTATTTTGTTTTAGAACATGTGGAGGTGTTAAATAAAGGAAAAGCACATAGCAGATACTAGTTTTGCAGTGTGATAAACTGCATATCCTTGAAGTGTCATGGTTATTAACTTGCTTTCTCATGTGACAGCTAAATATATTAAGCTGGAAATAAGACTCAGATTATGTGCCACTTCTTGCAGTTCAAAAGTAATATATTTTATTAATACACTAAAAATAATTGGTGATTTGTATTGCACATTTAATGATTTTAAAATTACAGTTTAAACCTTAGCACCCAATTATTTATTTATTTTTTTAAATCTGCTGTAAGCCCCTACATCCTTTGTCATTGTCTCTTCATCAGTGAACTGGTTCTGAAAGATTTGCATATGATAATATCATGGCAGTCTTTGATGTGCAAAACATGATTAAGCCAGCATAAGAATTATTCTGCTTATTTTAACAATTAATATTAAAAGGCTGTATTTATACTTATTATAATTAATTTTTTAACTGATTTTTAAATTGTCTGTTTCTGCCTAGACACTTGAATACATTCCTGTCCTTTCTAAGAAGCTCTGGGCTTTTGATTGGACAAAAACCGTTCACTAGTTGTTCTGGGACTTCTTGAGTGGAGTCTTTGTAGTAGGTTGAAAAACTCTTTGAGTATCGGTTTCTGTCAACTTTTTTGTCTTTAGACTTGTCAAGCAAAAATGCATAAAATTAAGTGGGGAATTGTTGATGCCCCATTAAGATTTCTCTTCCTCTTCACAAACAGCTGCTGAAATACAAAGAATACTACATCAGCTTGGAACACCACAAGACACGCCTGAGTTGAGGCAACAGCTGTGAGTACTTCACATGAAAAGGTTTAATTTCATTGCATTGTAAACAGTCTCCTGGTAGGTGTTGAGGTGGAATTTTTGTTAAGCAGAGTGCTTGATCTTGCCGAGAAAGGCAAGGATAGAGAAATACTTGAAACTTAAATGTTGAGATGGGCCTTTTAAAGTTAATCTTGAATAGTCTGTAAACTAGAGTCAGCTGTTTTACCCATGTAGATTGTCTGCAGTATCAATACATGTGTAAAACCTACTCTGTATGTCAGCCAAGGGAAAGTGGCAGGACAGTATCACTGTTTAAATATAAATATCTGTACACTTCGCTCCAGTCAACTCTTCAAGTCTAATTTTCACAAAGTAATTAATATATTG
Organism: Agapornis roseicollis; assembly: GCA_002631895.1. Lineage (NCBI taxonomy): Eukaryota > Metazoa > Chordata > Aves > Psittaciformes > Psittacidae > Agapornis > Agapornis roseicollis. The sequence goes on from NDXB01022571.1 coordinate 4,703, forward strand.
AGGGGCTTTTATGACATCTAATAGCTGGGGAGAGAAGGGAATATCTTTTTAGTAATGAAAGCTACACTAAGGGATAATGCTGTAAAATAACATGTACCAGAAATACTAAGATAGCAGAAGTGAAATAAGGCTCCAAGGCAGATGCTATGCTGTAGTTCAGTCACCTGAAGGTGGACTTTTATTAGTATGCCACTAACAGAAATGGCTCTCCCCTTCTCTTCACGGTCTAATGAACTGGTACAATTTTTTCCATTAAACTCCTTTACCCCATTAATCTCAGGATCATAAGTGCAAGTAAGTGATGTATTGTGTTAACCTTGTGGGTGAGACAGTCGTCAGTTTTCAGCATGGTTAATGCTGAACTGTGGCCATTAAATAGTCGTAGGAGGTGTGTATTGGACCAAAGGCATCTCATTCATTTTGTGTGAACAGCCATATTGCTTTGTAATAGCTTAAGTTCAGGGCCTGTAACGTTAGTCAGGTACAATCCACCTACTGGAGACTGTGAATAGATGAAGATCAACATGCACAGTTTATGCAGTAACCAGGTAGAATCTAGGCATAAATTCACAACTGAACAGGACAGAAACTATTGGGAAGGACATATTCCTGTCTCTTTATGGAAGTGACATTTATAGTAAGCTTCCTTGAGGTTTTTATCTGTCCATTTTTCACTTGCCTGAACATTTGGCCTTTCCTTTCATGTTGGTACTTATCTGAAGAGTTACTTGGTTATTTTAATATTTGTGTTGATTGATTGCTAATAGCTTTTCAGATAAAACCTTTTTATATACACTGTGGAGGAGGATACAAAAGCAGATAAAGAATTTCAGTTGCTCCAGGAAATAAATACGAAGATTGATAAAGAAGTATGTGATAACGTCAAAAGCAAAGAGAAAACAACAACAACAACAAAAAACCAACAAAAAAAACCAAAACCACAAACAAAAAAAAACCCACAAAAACCCCCAAAAAGGCAATGCTGTTGAAGACAGGCTTCTTTTTAACCACTGTTGAAGCTGTTAGTAAATAGTGAAGTTTTCAGCTAAGTTCACAGCTATTGTATCATGGGAGAATATAGATTTCTCTTGTTAAGCTTTCATGGTGTTTCCTGTAGTTAGTCTAATTTGGAAATGACCAGGTGTTTCCAGCTATTGATAGCCTCAAAAGAACCATGAAAGCATGTTTTGAAAAGTGAGTAATGATGCTGTCAGGCTGAGGAACACACCTTCTTCAGCATCTGTCCCAACTGGAATTCCTGATGTCACACCTTTACAGTGAAGAACAAAGATGGCTTCCTGCACTTTAAGAGAAGTGTTTATTACTGGTGCGTTTCTGAGAATCAGTGAAATTCAAACAAGTAACCCAATGGTCTCTAATGAAACTTTTCATTTCGTTTCAGGCAACAGAAGCAGCAATACACCAACCAGCTTGCCAAAGAAACTGACAAACACATTAAAGAATTTGGATCTTTGCCTGCAACAAGTGAACAGGTATAAAACCTTGTTTGACTGTCATGTTGGCTCATGTAGAGTATTTGAGTGACTTCAGTTTTGCATGCCAATTTTTTGTGCTTCTCACCAGGCTTTCAAAGCACTGCTTAGTTAGTCAATATATTTGCACAACAGGGACACTGTTGCAGCCTGTACTTGTCCCGAAATTGGTTTCATGTATCAGGAATGNAAGTGAACAGGTATAAAACCAAAGAGCATGCCTTGTTTGACTGTCATGTTGGCTCATGTAGAGTATTTGAGTGACTTCAGTTTTGCATGCCAATTTTTTGTGCTTCTCACCAGGCTTTCAAAGCACTGCTTAGTTAGTCAATATATTTGCACAACAGGGACACTGTTGCAGCCTGTACTTGTCCCGAAATTGGTTTCATGTATCAGGAATGAAGTAGTTTGCCTGAAATGGTAGGAATCAAGGCCTGTGCCTGTCATTTCAGGTAATCGGGCACTTTGTAATCTGTTGCAGTGATGCTGACTCTGCAAGCACTCTGACTGCTTCCAGGGTCAAGGAATCAGGGCAGGCAGCCAGTCCTGTTCACCCACTGTCCAAATAACGTGATTATGCACAGTACATATGTCACTCTGGTCAGCATATGTCTTGTGCACAGGCTTTTCTTTTTTTAAGAGGGTTGAGCAGGAGTTGTTGCTGAAACAACTTTTGAAGTCTTTAAATGGCTTCTTTCCCAGGTCTGTGTAAAATCTTGTCAGGAGTTAACATGGTTGTTGTTGTTAGCATACTCCTGTCTGCCACTGTACAATTTCATATCCTTGCAAAATCTGTTTCTTAAATAAGGGAAAAGCAACAGCATCCCTGAAAACATGTTCAGGTTACTGTCATTCAGACAACTTGCCTGATCAGTGGCTGGTTAGCAAGGAGCCTTTAGGAAAACAAATTTTTTTGAAATGCTGAATTCAGATGGCAGGACATGATCCATGTGTGCCCATTCTGTCAAACTGTAACCTTCAAACAGAGGTGTTAAAACTTGGTCTTGCTTCAGGCAAAGCATGTTTGGGTTGGTTAATTTTTAATTTTTTTTTTGTTGTTGTTTTATGGTTTCTCTATCTTGGAGCTGGAAAACTGGTGGTGAGATGTTTACTGCTTAATTTTACTTCTTTTATCATGAGCATCTTCATCAAAGCTACCTCCTGATGAAATGCATAAATAACAGATTGCTGAATGGCAAATTATAGCCTCTCAGAAATGTGGAAGGAAGGGTTGATGTAATGTTTGTCTTTAGGAAAATATGGCGGAGACTTTCCTGAGTGCTCAGTTTTTTTCTTTCTTTCCCTACTTACTTCCCTTCTTAGAAAATAATAATAATCATAGAAAAGCCTGAAAGGTTAGAACAGGTATTTTTGTACCAGTTCTTATGCACTTCGGGGGCATATGAGCCCACTTCTGGATGCAGCTCAATATGTATTTCCAGTATTTATGTAAAATACTTGTGAAGTGCCTTGTTCTTTCTTTTCTGCACCCTTTCCCCCATTCAGTCACCTTAGCATATTTTAGCATCCACAGGTTCAAAACATTTCACACTAAAACAGTAGGTTTTATAATCAACAGATAATAAGGAAGGGAGAAGGTTTCTTATTCCTGCCTATTTGTCATTTCCAGCTGTTAAAATAAAAACGTTGGTTTCCTCTTTAAATGCGTTGAATTGTGATCCCAAAGGAAGGGTTTGTCCATGCAGGTACAAATGGTTTTGTAGACAGCTTTCCCTTACACCTATTTAGAAAACCAAACAAATGAACAAAAATATATGGCTTAGCACTGAGCAGCCTTTAAATGGCAGAGCCTTGAAAAGCCTGAGCTCATTTGACTTGTTAAAACTTTTTCTCCCATAGCGTCAAAGAAAAATACAGAAAGACCGTCTTGTTGGGGAGTTCACCACAGCACTAACAAATTTCCAAAGACTCCAAAGGCAAGCTGCTGAGAAAGAAAAAGACTTTGTAGCCAGAGTAAGAGCCAGCTCAAGGGTATCTGTAAGTATCGAAAAATGTGCCATTGTACTCTGTTTACAGTGATGTTGGTGTTCTACATCAAACTGGCATCCCCAACGCTACTTACAAAAGCTCTTATCTGACTCCAAATACAGCAAAATGTGTGCTATATGTGATTTTACAGTGAAGGCTGAAGTAAGTTGTAATAACACCCCCAGCTTCCCCAATAATTGTTATTTTTAACTTGCCTTTGTTACACAAAGGCATGAACTGCCCGCAGGTTCATACTGTAATCTTGAAAAAGCAGGTGTTATTAGATTCTAAAATGCTTTTGCTAGACCTTTTAATATCAATAGGTTTTTCCTGCAGGGGAGGATCACATGCCAGATTTCTATGCAGTAATAGTGGAGAAATGCTGAGGAGCTTGAGATGTTGAGCTTTTCCTTGTTAGCATATCTGTTTTGCCTTTTAACTCCATGCCAAATACACACTGCTGTACTTGTAAATTTTAGCAGGCAGTTACTGAGCTGAATGGTTTTGCTTGTATTTCAGCTTTGTGCAAATGCTATATATGCTATATAGCAAAATTAGGATGAGAACATGTTAAATCATGTTTCAGTAAGAAGCTGACTTACTATAAACCTTGTAATATTGACTCATTGCAGAAATGCTGGCAGTGCTTTTTTCAGGGCCATAATGTTTTATTTTTACTTTTAAACACTGATCATATAGGGTGGTGCTCCTGAAGATACCTACAAGGAACGAACACTTGTCTCTTGGGACAGGTAGGCTGAATTTGTTAGTAAGTCTTAACCTAGCTCAGAATAATAAATGGCTTGCAGAGAAGCCAGCTGCTAATTTATTTTTTTTAATTGTTTCTTCTGATCAATTGCCTTTTTCTAAAAGGAGTTGAGATAGGTTGTTCAGTTGAGCTTTCTTCCATAGGGCAAGTGTAGGGAAGAGACTTGTGGGATAGGTTGGAAGAAAAGGATGATTCACATCTCCCCTTTTTTCCCCATGTTTCAGCTTTAGTCACCTCCTTAAGATGCCCTAAGTCTGTATTTGGGCTTTCTGAGACCCAAGCTTAGGTAAGCAGAGTCCACCCTGCAAACAGAGCAAAACTGTTGTGGTAAGGGTTCAGTGCTAACTGGGAACTCTCATTGCTTTCATAGTCTCTGAGAACTGCTTCTCAATCTCAGATTCTTTTTTGTTGGCTAGTTCCCTTTTGCCTCAGATGGATGTGAACTTTGCCTGTGTATTTATACTTGGAATTTCCAGATAGCTAGCTGAATGCTATGTATATCATTGCTACAGCAGCAGCTTTCTATACCAAAGGGGTCACTTAGACCTTTTTTTTTCCCTTGTTAGCTAGACAGGCACAGGTAAAAATGTACATTTTGTTAACCGATAGTGTAAAGTATATGCTATGTACTTACATCTCACTTTATTCTTCCGAGTGGTTTTTCACCATGCCTGTTCTGTTCTGGGTGGGGATTTTTTTGTTTGGTAGTCAACCACAGGCACAACAAGTGCAAGATGAAGAAATTACAGAAGATGATCTCCGTCTTATTCAGGAGAGGGAATCATCCATTAGGCAGCTTGAGGTAAGTACAAGTCCTTTTACAGCAGAATATGCTTTTAATGTTTTCAAAGCAAGAAACATTTTAAAGTGGCATGAACATTAATTACAGACATAAATCTTGTGGAGTTAGTATTTGTTTGTGGATGTGTGTTTTTCCTTCAAAACTACAAATAATTGCCTTTAGATGTGAAATGTACATTAGAGCTCTTCTGTTTGAAAGCTATGTTTCACGATACTGTTTAACTTCAGTGGTTCAGTTATGGAATAAGGGAGTGCTCGTGTGATTGCAAAAAAAAAAAAAAAAAAAAAAAAAAAAAAAAAAACACCATAATTTTTTTTTTTT